>WEKY01051230.1:125121-138352 GCA_013390045.1 Picathartes gymnocephalus
AAAAAAAAAAAAAAAAAAAGAAGCTGTGCTTTGGGGGATAAGTACACTCGCTCATCACAGCCTTTTCAAGGGTGGAATTACCATGACATTTCAGTCAAGTTTTGCAACAATTTACCCAAGGTATCACTTTCTCTGTTCCAAAAGATTATTTCAGGTTAAGCACTGTAGACATGCTGCAGTTCTTGATGCAACTGAACTTAGGTCTGAAAGCTACAGCAATATTATGGTGTTGCACAGGTCTTTATTGGTTCTATTGCAAGGATATACATTAAGAAATTGAAAATGCAACTAAAAATACTGCATTTTAAGGAGTACGGTTGGTTTCATGGTATGTTTGAGCATTGCATGTTTAGGATACGCTAGACTTGAGGCAACTGAATTCTAACTTCTCAAAGGAAAAGGAAAGTCAACTTTACGTAGATCAGCAGTGAAAATTTGTGCCTGTCCTCCAACCAAATCAACAGGATTTCAAGAAAACCATATGCATTTATAGGAAAAGGTATTTTTTATCTTCTTTAATACCCTTTTGCATATGCTATCTTCTTAACAGCACATTTGACTGATGGCTGAGAGCAATATAGCAGTCTCATCAGGCCTGCCGTTTTAGGGGAAATCATTATGCCACTTCTGAATTGTATGCAGTAACCCATCAACATGGGTTCTTAATACTGTATAATTAGGACGTATGTATTATTCTGCTCTTTGTCCAGCTTGTATCTTGACTTCCTAATCCCTATTTAGAGATTTTCCAAGAAAAGGAATCCCTTATATTTTTTTAAACACTAGAGTTTGAGCAATAAAGGAAGTATGCATAGATTGTAAAGGAAATTTTCACTATCATTGCTTTCTTATTCCCATAAGTGAAGGTTAATCTTAAATCTGAGACAAATTAAACATCTATGATAAAAGGAAGCATCTGTCCCTCTTTTTAAGTATGGTGCTGTGTATCCCTTTATCTACTAGTTAAACCTAATGATTGCCAAACTGTTCTCACTTTTGGGAGTACTTTGTGGTAATCTCTCTAAGACACATCTTAATATTTTTTCTTGGGATTTTTACTGTCATACAATGTCTCATACACTACACATACTGAATTCCTTGGAATATTTTGAAATTATGTGTTAATTATGGCAATTTTTGTCAGGAGCTATATTCAGATATTTTGGGGTTGTTTTTCTTTGTTTGGTGTTTAAATGGTAGGTTAACTTGCAGCCAGTTGAATCAGTAACTCAAACTAAGCATCCGTTGTTATTGTTTGCTCAGCTGAGTCCAAAACTGTGCTAGTAACAAATCCATTCAGTCTTCCATTCCAACAAAAAATGCAAGTGTGCCTAAGCGTGCCAGTGAATTCTTGTCTCAGGTTGCTTGTATAGTTGGCACCTATGTCTGCACATATGTCCTTGAGCATGCCAACCTTTATCTTTGATGGATGCAACACTGATTGAAGACATTAAACTGGCAGATAGTAATTTTTGGATATCCATGCTGATTCATGTATTTTCTTTAGTCCTATAATCAAGCTGGTAAGCAAGAGCCGAATATTTTGCTATTTTTCCAGCCCACATTTCCAGTGGATATTTGCTGCATCCGCTCTTGGCTGACAGGCTTACTTCAAGGTCCATGCCTACCCAGAAATCAGCACCTCATGCAAATATCCAAGAGTTGAGGCTATCTGTGAAATCTGCTTCTCATCTATCCATCATTAGGGTTTATTGATTGTACTGTCATTTTCAGGTATAATCTCTGATCATGGTCAGTCTCTTTCCCATGAGTACTGCAGCTTTCAGCCCACTGTGTAAATGGTGAGCATGGACTCAAGGAGTCTTTTTTCAGAGTGTGCAGAAAATCATAATTAACAGCAGAAGTCACTAGACTAAAATAATTTTTATGGCTGCATGTAAAATCCTGTTTTTATTTTAATTGCAGTTCCATAAGGTTTTGGAAAATTTAGTTGGGCTTTAGGAATACACTTCTGGTTGAGTTCACTACAAGCTTACCTTACAGCTATGGGTACAATTCACTTATTTTTCTAGGAATTTTTTTAATTCATGTAGCAAAATATTCTAAAAAAGTTAATATAGATTTACTGGTTAGCACAAGATTACTTCTTGGCAGTTAAATTTGTCTTGGCAGGTTGAACTACTATGTGATTTTTCCATCTCTTACTAATGAGTTGTGGCAGTATTCTCCAAATACAATCCCTTCGTGAAAGTAGTAAGTTAACTAAAACCATCAGCAATCATATTTTTTCAGCTTTATTGGTAGTTTTGAAAAAAGAAGAAAATGCATACATGACAATAAGTAGCTTGACTGAAGTTGGTTGAAGTAACAAGCTGTGTCTGCAGTCAGCTGCAACAGACATCACCTAGAAGTAGCCTGGTCTTGATACAAATCTCCTGATAGTTGACTTTGAGTAACTCTGGAAAATGAATTCATTCTTTCTGTTCATCCTTTTGAATAGCTTATTGTTGCAGACATTATTCTAAAGGAGATGCTGGCATGTCTTTTCTTCCTGTTAGTTTTAGATGTAAACTCCTTTGGTATGAATTACTCTTTTTCACAGTCTAGGTCTTTGATGGGGAAAAAAATTCATGACATAAAAATTGACGTGCTCCAGGCCTTTGTCACAAGAAACCAATTGGTACTGCATGAGGAACAGGGACAACAGGTGATATATTCAATAGTCACAATAGATTGCGGAAACAGGGTGATTTGAATGGAAAGAAAATATTATCTCTTTTTGTTTTCCCCTCTAAAACAGCCTTACACTAGATCATTATTCTTTAGAGTCAGTTGACAGGAACAAATGAGAATCTTTAACTGAAACTATGTGAGGGTAATAGCATGAAAAAAGATGTAAAGATGTCTGAAAGGTACTCAAAGCAGTTTCATTTATCTACTTATAGTGGGTATTAAAATCATAATCATTTTCTGGTAACAGTTCTGGGAAATGGTATATTCTTACAGTATGTAAATTAAGTCTTCTGCTACATGGAAGGAATGTCTTTGTATTGTAGAATAGAATCACAGAACGGTTTGGGTTGGAAGGGACCTTAAAGATCATCCAGTTCCAAACCCCCTGCCACAGGCAGGGACACCTTCCACTACATGATATTACTCAAAGCCCCATTCAGTCTGGCTTTGAACACCAGAACATCACGAAAGAGTTAGGGATCATACAGTAGCCTATTGGAGACAATAATATTGGTAGTTAGGGATTGCTGTCTGCATAGGGGAATGTCCAAATATAGGCAGGAATCTGAGTTTCAGCAACTAATGTGGAAATGGCTGTGACTGTGCTGCCAATATAAGTGTTAGGTGTGGTAACCACAGTGCTGTGGGAAGATGTCTGCGCTGTCTTTACTTTTTGTAACCGAAAAACTTTTAGAGAATGACACTAGGAGACTAATACACATGACTTTAGGAATCTTCAAAGAGTTTATGAAATCACAAGAACTAATAAAACAACTCTATTTCTGAGCATATGTATTTGGCAATATACTTTCAACTTTCATCTGATATATTCTCTATGCTGATAATTTGTATTCAAGAACTTCCTTGGGCTGAGAAATGCTTGCATTATTGTGAAAAGTTTAGTAAGAGGTTTTAAAAATATGTTTTGAATTGTTAGTAGAGCAGCTAAAAGTGGAGAAGTTTAATTTTCTTTTTCCTGCATTGTTTAGTATTTCATTATAGGTCATGTTTTTAAAAAATCTGTGAGGATCAAATGTCTAATTGAATGATTATGATTCTGTATGAAAATTACATTTATGATACTTATGAACATTACAAAGTTCTCAGATTCTAATCCAACAGAAAATATTAAAGTAGAAGTAGTTGAAATGCTTTTGTGTCCAGGGAATAGCAGGGTTCCATTTCCTGTCAGTGGCACAAGTGAGTTTACTGCTACAAACTTAGCAAAATAATAACGTCTGTCTCACAGTAGTTGAGTCTTACAATATACACTATTCAGTTGAGAAATAAAATAATTTTGGTGATATTGCAGGTTAGTACTTAAGTGCTAACTATGACTTGTTATAAGCAAGACCGTTTTCATTACTTCCCAGTTTTTAAGTAGTATTATTGAGTTTTGCTAAGCAGTGTTGAAATTTCAGCAGTTGTGTCTACTCATTATAAAATCGTGTAAAAGAACTAGCTTCTGTTCCAAACCCCTTCACTTCTTAAGGAAAGTGGAAACTTCTCTAAGCTTACAAAAATTGGTAGTAGCAAGTACTTTCCATCTATCCTATGAAATACTGGACATCAGGATCCTTTTTGATGGGACACTCCTGTTGCTCTCTCTTCTGTGCTTTACCGCTGCAGATTGTTTTCATTGTCTCTACCCTTTCTCAGTCCCTTTTATCTTGTTTACGTCTCTCATCCTATTTCTTAGTTTCTTTTTTGCATGTTGTTCCTATGTCTTCATGTCTCTTGCCTGCTATACTGTAGGTGACTTTTTCTTTCTTCCTGGGCATACGCCAACTGAATTTTGAAAGTCCAGTGAAAAGTTGTCTAAGCTTATTTCATAGCAAAATTCCATAGTGAACGCCAGTAACTGGAAGCAGAAAGTACAGAGAAAGTTTTGATTAACCTAGGGAAAGATTTGTCATTAAGCAGTTCCAGGAGATCATCAAGATGTTTTAAATAAAATACTGGGGAAACATTATTATGTGAGTATTCTTGAGCTTCAGCCTACTGAGGAGTCTTTAGTGTTGTTAGTGTACATGGTCTTTCTCATCACATTTGTTGTAAGAAACCATGAGGTTTGTTTTAAGGAGTTTGATAGTTCTAATTCTTATGTAAGTGTTCTCTATCACCATTATTGAATGATTGTCTGTCCCACTAAGAGATCTTTGGACTTCTACAATTACAGAAGTGTCTGAACAGACAGAACGTTTTAGTCACTTGTGCTTCTACACAGAATTAAGCAAAGACAATTAAAGCTGTGGTACTGGTGATTTACTATTCTTGAATAGCTCAGTTTTGTCTCTGGAACAACACCATTTTGTGCCATTAGGAGTGCCTCAGGATATTTGCCTTACATTTTAATAGCAAATTTAATACATATTTTATGTAACTAGAGTAATGAGTTAGTAAGAAGTGGTACTCCAGTTATTTGTCTAATTCTATAATAAAATCATAATGTTCTAACTTCTGTAAATAAAAGACTGAATAGGGCCCAACTTTCCAAGTGAATAAATCTCATAGTTTATTTAGTGACAGGTGACATATCCTATGTCAGGTAACCTTTTGTTCAGTGGCAGAAGGTATGGCATTACTTAGAGGTGTCAGACTATACTGCAGTCATGTAAGAATCCAATTATCTTTTTTTCACTATTTCTGCTTTTTAAATTTTTTTTATGACCGGCCATGCAGAAATTTTAATGAGAATTCTCAGGCTTACCTCAGCAGACAGATGGCAGAATGAACATTTTTATAACTGGAATAAAAGCTGTTGTGTTTTATCACAAGGCCTTCCTATTATCTTATTTCACTTTTGTAAGGTAAGTAAGCATTACCTCAGAAGAAACTTCAAGGAACAACCCCCTTTTTGTTTTATATGTATGTATACATATTTTATGTGCATACACACACACACACACACACACACATATATATATATATATATACACACACACATAAAAATCCATACACATACACTTTTTTGTTACTACATTTGCATATTTACATCTCAGCTAGACTTGCCGATACATTTTGGTTTTCAAATTTTCATTAAACCTGAGTTCATACTAACATTAAGGTCATCATGTTTTTGTAACATAACCATGGGAGCATCTTATAAAAACTCCTTGTTGCTAAAGCAGCTTGACCTTGCATTTAATTTACTAATCAAAAGCAATCCTAGCAGGCAATTCAAACAAAAATACTGTATCTTTGTTTTCTTTTGTAAGTGACAAACAAGGTCACAGTAACTGGACAAGGGGAGAGCATTTACCAAACTGCTTGGGCCTAAACTTCTCCCTTATATTCCTGAAAATAAAAATCTTAAGAGTAATTTTTAAAAACTCTTTTTTCCCCAAGCTAAAAATAATAGGCTTACTCTGTATTTACTGTAGGCTTTCTGTGTGCTTCTCCAAGTAGTTTGGAGTGAGCTGCTGCTCTCAAAAACAATTGATTAGGCCTACTCCTGAACTCTTCCTACAGATCTGTGTGGGCCAATAGGGAAAGGCTGTGGATAATTCTGTGATGGCTGTCCAGTGCTAGCCACTCTTTTTTTCTGAAGATTTATGGATTCTGCTTTGGCATGAGATTGCATTTGCCTCTGTGGCAGGAAGTAGGCTGTTTGGTCCTTTGGAAATCAGCTCACTGAAAATGTGCCACCATCAGAATGTCTTCTCCAGTATAGTCCTTGTTCCTTGGTTTCTGTCCCAAGGATCCTGAAAATGAAAGTACCAGAAGTGGATTGGCCTGCTATTGCTGTTAGTTAATCCTATAGCTTGGCACTGAAAATTCTCTGGAAAAGGAGGGAGCTGAGAGAAGGCTAAATCTGATGTGAATTGTTGTCATGTGCTGCTAATGCACTCTACAAGAAATTGTAAAAGCAGATATCTAACACATGTTGCATAGTCAAAAAGACATTCTGTTTTGGAGTTTGTTTAAAGTCAATCTTATAACAAGTCCTATGGATTTGTAATTATTGGATGTTTGAAATATTGCTATTCTTGACATGTATCCCGCCTGTTTAAAGTACCATGAGTACAGGATACATACATAGGTAATAAATATTATAAATATCATAAATATTAGCAGATGTCAAGGACAGGTTAAATGCTAAATCCTAAGAAGGGAATTTGTCATCTTTGCAAATACCTCACATGCCCAAGCTGTCATCCTGAAAAATTACAGGTCACAACCAAATGTTCAGAATTTTATGTTAATAATTTACATTGTATATATGGGCTGTGTTTCTTAAACTTCTTGAAAGATTTAAAAAGAATTGCAATTTACCTGCTGCACGCTGAGTAAAAACAAGCTAAATACAGTCTAATTCTTAGATTATGAAAAAGGAAATATTGTTTGTAAGATTGAACTTTTTGTATACAAACTTATAAAATGCTTAAGACCAAATACAGTCTCATAAAGAGGGCTTACCTTTTCACAACAACTAGCAAGGTATCCCTTTTCTGAAGGGTACTTCTTTTTGGAAATATTCTGGGAGGCATTTACCTGTACTAAATGTGACCTACTATGCAATAGGTCTTTAAAATAATTTATGACTTGGTGTATAGTGCACATACAGTTAATGTAAAATAGTGCAATGCCTATAAATTTTACAAGTTCAAAATTCTGTCTCCAGAGCAGAAGCAAAGGAGTTGTTTTACACAGGAGAGTACTGAATTTTATTTAATATTAGTTGGAAAAGGCTATAGATGACCTAGCCACATTTTTGATTATAGACTAAAGAAAGGGACAGGGAAGTGGGAAACCAAATTCGGAAAGTTACTAGCTATGGAAGCATACTACTTCACCTTACAAGAGAATGCCTTAACAGCCAGACGGTAGATTAATATTAGATAGGTTCAGTCTCAAGCCAGTCTGTTTCATGTTGGATCATTGGGCAGCAAAGAATAATAGATTTAGATATAAGAGAGAATAATAACAGGGGACATTGTAGTATAATCAGAAAAAGACTTCAGAGAGAAATGTGTCCACTGACTACGTCTGTCCCCTGAGATAATTAGTGGAGAGTGTCTCATGTCCATTCTTATCAAGCCTGAGGCTCTTCAGAAAGGTAAGTTTCATCCTTGCTGCATATGAGCAGGAGTGTAGACAGTGTAGCAGCTACTTCAGAAGGCTTGGGATTTTCACAGCATAGGCTTCCTTGTTCTTTAACTGCTTTATCTCTTGAATGTGTTGTGCTGTTTATACAAGCCATTGGTTCGTGGTAATTGCCTAGATGTGATGTTGCTGTAACTTCACCATTGGTGAAGCTGTGATCCCAGAGTGCTTATACAGAGTTATCCTGGTTTACGGAATACAACTTCGTGAGCTAGCATGAAATGCTGTAATTTAGCATCTGTGATCATGTTATATTATGAAGTTTGAAAGAAACTGCTCTCTTGTGAAGGATGATTGTCTTTACATGTTTGCTTTCATCAAGTGTTAGTCCTCACTACACAGAATGTTCGTTGAGAAAATTGAACTCAGTTATCCTATTGAGCTGAGGTCAGGATTGGGTCCAGAATTTTTCTGTATACAGCCTGGGATATCTGACACCTGCTCTTCCATTTTCTGGGCATTCATCCTTATTGAATAGGAGAATCATACTTTCCTTTAAAGTGTGCCAAGCCCCAGCTCATACCTGAGGAATGACTTCAGCCTAAGTGAGTAAAATCTGAGTCTTTTCATAGTTAGTTGTAGAAAATATAACTGCAAATAACCCATATTGAAAACAACCAGGTTTATAGGGGATATGTTAAAGGGGATTTCCCATTTGCCTTGGGGTAGTAGATGGGATCTGTTTATGTGGCTTTCTCTACATAATGTTTATAACTGGCAATTGCAGCGCATAGCTGTCTACAGAGAGCTGTGGACAGCCAAGGAAGATTCGTGGATTCCTTGACTGGTTCTAACAGCTGAATGTACATTGTGTAGGTCAGACTTGTTCTCATGACGTGTATAACATTCTTAACCTCTCCTGAGATGCCATCTTCATCAGTCTCAGAGTATTAGTCTACACTGTGATGGTGCCACTCAAGCCCTGCTCCCCACCGCAAGTGACAGCTATTCCTTGATAACAGAAGCCAGTACAGGGACAACAGCTCAGTCTTGAACTCCTGCAGGTAGAAATAAATTATGCCATTGCTTCCCTTAACATAAAAAAAGAAGACTCAAGAGGTGTTTCAGGTGCTGGTATCTCCAGTGCTGTATTTATGATAGACTTTGGGAATACCTCGGCTCTACCTTGCCCAAAAGTCTGTCTTTGACAGTAGCTCAAAACAAATGCCTTGGAAAGAATATAAGGACAGGAAACATCGTCTTTTAGTGATATTTCTGGGAATATTCTCCTACTCTCTTTGAACATTTCAGGAGTTATCACAGCCAGTTGTCATACCTTTGTATATGAGTTTTAGACAGATTTCCAGGAATGTATCTACCTTACCTTTTCAATCTCGCTAAATTCTTAGCATATGAGCTGTCTAGAGGCATCATTGCATTTGATCTGTTTGCTCTTTGTCCTGAAATAATTCTGTACTGTGACATGTTTTCAGTAGTTTCACATTCTAGGAAGTCCTTATTTAAACAGTGAAGGAAGTCAGGCCCAGTCCTTTTCTCCCTCCTTGCTCTGGGCCTGGAGTTTAGTCAAAGAATCCTTCCTAGGCCCAGTAAATTTCCTACCATTCCCTGGAAGTCAAACTGTAATTCAGTCTGAAGTCATTTGCCAAGTAACTTCCCGTTGGATGGACTAGCATATGGACATTGGACACTGGCCAGCCGTGGTCTGAAATGTGAGGCAATAATGTCAAACATTTTGGGAGCTGGACTCTGTTTCTCAGGCTTGACATCTTGAAGCACACATAGTGAAGGAAAAATACTGCAGTTTTCTGTGTGGGTATTTAGGCTGGAGTCATTCTGTCGCAGATCACACATATAAATAAGATAACCTGCATACCAGCTGGTGGTAAATGGCAGTCTGTATTCCTGGTAGTGATGTTAGGAGCCAGATTTACGTGGTTGGGAGGAGAGGGTTTGGGACTGGGTTTCTGTTTTCACTGGGGTTTTTTGTTGTTTTTTTTTTTTTTTCTGAAACTCTGCATGTGAAGGAGGAAAAGAGAAGGAAAGAACTGGTTTCTGTCTTCTGCCTAAGAAGTACTGGCCTAACAGCTGTTTGTGTTTTTGTAGTTTACCTTGATTAAACCAAAAAGTTGTGTTGCTGTAGATGGTGGATCTAGAAGGTACCTAAAAGAAAAAAATGGAGAGAGCTCCTCTGTATACCTGTATTGCTTAAGTGGAAATTGACTAATCTTTTCCTTACCTCTCCTAAAGAATTTCTTTTTATAGAAGATGTGGGTTTAGAAGGAATTGAGAATACAAGGAAAATCACTGCCCCTTTTTTTCCCCCCTTCTTTTTTGTGCTTAGATCACCATGCATAGGTTGCCAAAACACATTTCAGAATTCCTTGCACTGGTTCATTAAATAGGTAAATTAACCTTACCTGATTTAAGTAGCATGTTCCTTTACATTAATAATCCTAATTACATGGTTTTTCAATTCTATGGAATTTTGTTTGGTATGGCAGCCTCTTGTGCCTTTCCATAAGCTGCTTTTTCTTAAAGACTTTTCTCTTTGTCTTTTAGTGTACATCTATCCCATGTCAACCTGAACATTTAAGCTATTAATGTGCTCTTATTTGACTTAGAAACATCTGCCTAGTTTCTAACACTTTAAAAGTAATCTTTCTATCAAAAGTTGACAGTTTTCAACCTTCATTTTAATAATGCTACCCCTTTGGTAGTTGTACTTTAATTTTCAGAAAATTGGATCCTTACTAAAAGCTTCTTTGCATTCTGTCAGTCTTTATCATTGTCGCTTGTAATTTTGGTTCTTCGATGCATCTAAAAGTTTTAGATGCAGCTTTTTGACATTGATTTTGTTGTTCTTTTATCCTGAGAAGTTAAAAAATTAGATGAATTTTTAAGCTTCCAAAGTATGTGTCATGAAGGCAAAGCAGCTATGAAAAGAAACAAGTAAAGCAAATTATTGTATACTTTTGACTTGGAAAGTGGCTAGATATTTTCACTTTCAAATTTTGGATCAGCCTTTTGAGCAATTTCAGTTTTAAATTTCATTCTAGCTGTATGACATCACGTTGCCCTGCACATGGAGAATAACATCAGTAAAAATTCTCTCTTTGTTTGCTCAGATATCCCCAGGAAGATTTCAAGGTATTCCCTAACCAGAAATTTAAGACTAAGCATCTGTGGCACAAGTAGTAGGGTTGTGAAAGGATAAACAGATGGCTAAAACTTGGGAAACAGAGAGTAGAAATACGTGCTAAATTTTTGCAGTGGAGAAGCACTGTCTTTGTAGATCTGCAACAGTCTGTGCTGAGACCTGTCCACATAACAGATCTTGCTCAGTGCACATCACATGTTTTTTCTATGATAACACATGTCAGAAGAGCTGTATTGGGTTTGGAGCTCTGATGTTTGAAAACAAGTTAGAAATAGGATCAATTGAAAAGCTTCAGAAGGATCTTCTGATTCTGAGTGTGATGAGACAGTAGAATGGCAAATCCAGGTCATGGAAATGTAAGGTATGCTAGAATAGACTGGAAGTGAATACTTCAGTCAGAAGGGACCTTCATCGGTTATCTAGTCCAGCTGCCATGTTGTCCTTTCGAAAGACAGAAAATCCCTCAGTATGTTTCCTTGATGGTTTCGTTATTTGCATCAAAATACCATTGAAGTTAATCTACGGAGAATCACATCTTGGTGTTCTTTGTTGGCCTTAAGCTTCCAAAGGTAGCTCTGTATTGTTGTGTGCTCAACATAAAAAAAGGGTGTTCTTTCTTAACCTTTGCATGTGTAAGCCTTACAGAAAGTGTCCTAAACTCTTCATTTTCACAATGACAAGTGATTCCTGATGTTTCAGTACAGCAATTTGTCCTCACATACGTGATGTTGTGTTTGGAATGAGTTCTGATACCAGCATATGGTACCAGCCAATGGCAGCAACTAGATGATCTTTAAGGTCCTTTCCAACCCAAACCAGGCCATTGTAGGATTTTAATGGTACTTAGTGACCTCAGTACCTGTGTTCTTTAATATTTCACCTCAGACATCTTGCTGTAAAGCCACGTATCAAGCACAGCACCATTTTCAAGTCTACGGTTGTGTTTTCAGTTCTCTGTTGTTTATTTAGAGGTTGGGTAGTGCCATGCCATCAGCTATTGTTAGAATACTTATGTGAGCCCATCAAAGAAAGTGGGACAGAAAAGGCAAGTCTTTTCTGTGTATTCTCTGCACCTAAGGAACTGATCAAAGATGTCACTTGTACAGAAATGGCAGTGGGTATGTTCTGTCTTGTGGAATGTTAGTGGGGCAGGGATTAGAGCTTTCCTCCCATGGACACTCCAAGGGAAAACTTCATTCTTTTGTGATTAGGGTAAATTCACCCTTTATTAAAATGCACTTGGGAATTATCCAAGGAAGGAACACCATTACTGGCTGGGATAATTTCCCCCCTTGATTTTGAAAGCTGCATTCATGAGAAGGGGCTTCAAAATGCAGCTAAGCAAGAATATCAGGATAAATAGGGGATTGGAGGTATAACAGCCCTTCCAGTTGAGAAGCTGTGGAAAATGTTAACAAATCATCAGAGATAAGCTTTGTTTCTCTTTCTAGCTACAATGTGTGGTGTTTATGAATGCTGATAGGAGAATTCCCGTATGTAATGCTGAATTAGGGTTTCATAGACAGGAGCTTGATGAAAAGAGTTTATTTTTGTGACTTCAATTAAGTCCTGTGGTAAAAAGCTGTATAGTCATCCACTTTAGTGACAAGTGCAGGGTAGATAGCAAATATTTTTGTTTTATTCTACACTTTTTGCATTTTTTTTGTAAATTAGTTGAAGCAGCTGGAAAGTAAATATGGTATGAGAAAACTTTATCTCAAATGGAGTTTAATAGCTACTCATGAAATCAAATTCTAACATGGAAAGTAAAATATTTATAGACAGGGAAGACAATTTCTTATTTACAATTTGAGAAATGTCAGTTGACTCACTTTTTAAGAAAAAGCTTTTCTAGGGAGTTAAATACCTTTCCAAAGGGACTGTATGTTTTCTGGTTATTAAAAAAAAA
The DNA here is from genome assembly GCA_013390045.1 of Picathartes gymnocephalus. Classification (NCBI taxonomy): domain Eukaryota; kingdom Metazoa; phylum Chordata; class Aves; order Passeriformes; family Picathartidae; genus Picathartes; species Picathartes gymnocephalus. Next base: position 137,949 of record WEKY01051230.1, read on the forward strand.
TCATGTCATATTGTAACTATATGTAGTCCTGATGTTTCTTTAATTGTTACTTTATTGGGACTTAGATTCTAGCCCCATGCTGAAGGGCTATTAAGGCAGTAAGAAAACTCGCACAGGGGGATTGATGTGGTACACCAGGACATCATCTTTTCCCCTTAGGCTTTTCTGAAACTTCTGTAGATGCCTTCTTCTACTTTATAGGCTGACTGCAGTTTCTTTGTCCAGGCACATTCACGATTTTCTCTCTTTGGGCCCTTTCTATTTCTTTAAGTCTGTTGGTGTGAAATTCTGTGATTGTCTCACAATAATAAAATCATTTTTTGCTTTCACCTTGATTTCATAGTGTTATAAAGAAAATGGAAAATGCAGCAAATGTTCATAGCTGAGATATTCCTCCACCCCCC
>WEKY01051232.1:0-16501 GCA_013390045.1 Picathartes gymnocephalus
CTCCATAACCCTCCTCTGGACCTTATCCAGGAGCTCCAAGTCCCTCCTGTCCTGAGGAGCCCAGAACTGGACAGAGCACTCCAGACCTGCCTCACCAGGGCTGAGCAGAGGGACAGGATCACCTTTCTCAACCTGCTGTCCATGCTCTTCCTGATGCACCCCAGCATCCCATTGGCTTTCCTGTCCACCAGGACCCCCTGGTTTTGATCCCCAGAGGTCGGCAGAGTCAAGGGAAGAAGAGCACGCTTGATGCTGGTGAAAACTGAGTTGCTTTGGAGCCCAAGCCTTCCCACATATCCTTGTTCCCATCTCCAGTTTGCAGATTTGCCCACTGGCTTTGGGTCCAGCTGGTTAAACACCAGGGCTGTAACATCTCCAGGGGAGGTGAGGAACAGGAGAAGTTACCACAATGTGAGCCCAGGTCCTTGCACATTTGCCTCAAGGATCTGCAGCAGTGTCCCGTGGTCTTTATGCCGTTTGGAGCACAGATCTGGGTAAACAATGAGATGGTTTTTGTCTTCTGCCAGTGACTAGATGCTGGAAAAATAATTCTTCTCCTCACCCCATTCCCCTCTTTGATGCCCCAGGTAAAAAATGTTCGCTCCTATGGCATCCCACCCTTAAGGGGAAGGGAACACCCAAGATTAGTGGATGTTCATCGTCAAAAGGTCTGGCAAAAGTCAGACGGTCCACACACATGTACAAAGTTTCATTAGTAAATTACACATTTGGCATAGAAGTGGGTGTAAATTAATCCCTGACTTCCTATCTAATCAAAAGGCAGTGAGGTTTGGATAAAGGGAGAGGGCAAAAGGGAAGAGAGAAAGAAAGGAAGAAAAGGAGAAAGAGAGATCACCAGTCCTGGCTCCAGCACTGATCCAGCTGATGTGTCCAGGATCCTGCGGTGTGTCTGTGCCCAGGCCTCACGGGGTTACCTTTTATAGATAAGTTTTCCCTGCTATTTTCTCTCTTTCTATGAAAATCAATTCTCGTGCACAGCCCGTCCTTCTAGACCTGTCTGGACCTGGGTCAGAGCCTTCAGGGATCTTGGATGGTCTCAGCCCCCCTACAATCCATTCGCCATTCCCAACCTCATTCCCTCAGGCCTGCGCTGTGCTGTGTTCTGCTGATCCCCAGGAGCCAGAACCAGGATGTTTTTCCCAGAAAAGTGCTACCCTACCTCTGCATGGCCCCTTCTGCAGCCACATCCTGGTTTTTCTCACAGCGTATTATTACCAACAGTGCTTGCTGGGGTCGATGACCACCCAGCTATCAGTGTTTGAGACATCCACTTTACCCCCTTTATCTTCTAAGCTCCTCTAGCTCCCATTTTGGAAGCCAACTACATCCCCCAGCGAGCACTCTATTTGTAGCAAGAAAATTTTATGCTACCAGAAGTGTATCTGGAAATTGCTATGTGTAAAAATACTGTCATGTTTGGGTTTTTTTCGTAAATTTATTCTTAGATGTTTATCTGGGAAATGCTGATTTCACACTGATGTTGTTTTTATTTTTTTGTTTTATGGGTGACAGAAGGACGAAGAAATAAATAGAATAAAATGTTCCTTCTCTTTTCATCTCTTGGACCACCACAATAGTTCTGCTAATTTTTCAGGAGCCTTTCGTAGATTAATCATTAAAAGACATGCAGATTTCCTTTCTTAATATTAACAAAATAGTAGCTTTTCAATTTGTGATTTATGTCTTTTGACATTTTTATGTATTAGCAATGAAACGTGGGATATGATTAGGTTAAAAATTGACGTTTCGAGTCAACAGAGAAAAATTCATCCTCCCTCACCTTGAAAAACAAACCAATTTCAGATATTTTGCCTCTCCTCCCACAGAGTTATAGAAAGTGCAAGACAAGATCACATTCTGTTAGCATAGCCTGCAGAGGTAAATAATTTTATATTTGGGTGGAAATATCCACAGGCAGAAAGTTTATCTAATGACTTGAGATCCTGACTGGAGAAACTTCCCTCTGACTTTCTAAGTACAAGTTTTGTAAATTTTTTTAAGGCCAAAATAAAATAATTATTGGAGGGGGGACAGGACAACTGCATGTTTGTGGTGGGTTTTAGTGCCATTATTTACAAATTCAGCCATGCAGTTCATGTTGACTGGCTGGTGGGACCTTTGGGGTGGGGTTTGTTTAGGAATTCCCTTGTGGAGTGAGCAGTTGTCAGGGCTGAGCATTCATTTTTCCAGGGGCTCCTGCAGGGCTCTGGCACAGTGATGGTTGTTGGAATCCTTCTGCTGGCTTTGTGCAAGGTCTGGTTCATCCTTTGAGCCTGATGCTGCCCATGGAGCCAGGAGTGACGGTCCCGTCCCAGGGAGTGATGTTTGTTGTGACCTGTGGCTCTGGCTGAGCCAGCCCAGGTTTCTGCAGGATGTCTGTGGGAGCAATTAGCATCCTCTGGAAGGTCTGCTGAGCTCCAGGTGGGGGAAGAGAAGGAAGACAAAAGTAGAGCCCAATCTCGGAGCAGAGTAGAAGGATTTGCCAATCTGTTGCTTGCTGGGGAAGTCACTCTGGGGTGAATATCTGCATTTTTTCCTGCAGTTATTTAATGGATGACTCCTTTGACACTGTGCTCGATCAGGAATAAACCCTCTGGGCAGACACCTCTCCATCTACCCACTGCACGAGGCACACCAGGGGTTAAGCAGATCTTTGGGTTATTTGTGTGGACAGTGGGTGCTTAAACTGAGTAAGGAGATGGTTTTTTGGCAAATAACACTTCCAAGCTCAGCACTGTTGTGAGGTCAGAGGGAAATCACAGAACCACAGAATGGTTTGGGTTGGAAGGGACCTTAAAGACCACCCAGTTCCAACCCCCTGCCCTGGGCAGGGACACCTTCCACTAGAGCTGGAAACTCATAGGGGATTTGGTTTAAACCCCTTTTCCTGCCTTGTTTGAAGTGAAACTGGATAAGGTAGATAAGTATGGTCTTTGGGAAAATGTCTTGGAAAAATAGAAGTGAATAATGCCAGGTGGAAACAGAAAAAAAGAAAAGACAAAAGATGGAGAAGAAAAAAAAGAGGAAAGAGAAAAAGGAAAGAGAAAAGAGAGAAGACAAGGCAAGCAAGATAATTTTAGTGCAACATTGAGTGGTTGTTACTAACGTCACATCTTTTTGGCAATTTAGCGTGTGCATTAACAGATTTACTCCAAAAAATGATTGTGATCAGCCATGGATCCACGATATCTTCTTGAATAACAAAGCTGAAGGTCAAGTGTTCAACAAACAGATGTGTTTTATTTTGAAATAATTGAAACCTCGCGGGGATTATGTGTTTACCAGGATATTTGATATTGCTGTCTGCTTATATTCTCTTTGTTCACAAAACACAGATGCAATTTGTACATGGAGACTTTCCCTGCTCGCATCCTGTGATCTTCATGCATTCAGTCTTGCAGAATAATGAACAAGTAATGTCATGCTTCTTTCCTAGATCGCAGTGTCACAAAATGGGACTTTTCTTTCTAGATTGAAGATAATGAATAGGAAAAAAAAAATCTTAGCTCCCCAATGTACATCCTTAGGGATTAAACTAACTGAGGGGGAATTTTCAACCTCCTTTCAAAGTTATTTTTTAGCATTGGTACAGTAAATTATTACAGGAGGTTCAAACGGCACACTTGATTCCCTGCTCTTTGCTGTAAACAGTTCCATGAAGTTTGAGTGGTTTTGAGTTTTGAGTGCCACCAGTGCTCTGCCACTTGGTCCCATGGCAACAGTGATGTTATGAAAGGTGCAGACGAAGCAAACTTGTTACAACATTCACCAGTGTTTTGTTTCAGCTGTATTTTTCCTTTTCTTTCCCCTAAGCTGCAGGAAATGTTAACCCTGTGTGCCAAAGTCTTGTCTAACACCCTTTTGGATGGTGTTATAAATTATAATATATCCCCTTTTGGGCAAAAAATGGATAAATCTGTTGCCTTGAGAGGAGGTGATTATGGCTGGAGTCCAGTCTCGCTTCTTGCAGGCAAAACCTGGGGAGAAATTCAAACACAGCAGCAGGAGATGGAGCAGCAGCTTTTGTCTCTGGTGCTGAATCCCAGGAGGTGCAAACTGAAAAATCCTGGCTATGGCCAAATCCAGAATGTAGCTGATCTGGGCTGTCTGGTGAGCTTGTGCCACTCTTGAGTCAAAATGCTGCTCCTAGATGTGTTTTTGAGTGTGGCTTTGTGCAGGACTTCAGGGTTCCAGAGGAAGCTGATGGAGAGGACTGACAAAAAGGTGTAAAAGAAAGGGGTGGCACAAGCTGCTGTTTGATAAACACAAACGATGCTGCCTGTGGGCTGATGGGAGGTAAATTGGTGTCCCTTATCCAGGTGAACTTGTCCCTAGTGGAGGGAAGTGGGTGAGAGCAGGATAAGAGCCTTGCACTGCAGTTGCAGGCACGGATGCAGATCCCACACCTCAAATCCTGGCTTTATTTCTGAGTCCCTCACAAGAAGAAAGACATTGAAGAGCTGGGACACGTCCAGGGAGGAGCAACGGAGCTGTGGAAGGGTCTGGAGCACCTGGAGCAGCTGAGGGAGCTGGGGGGGCTCAGCCTGGAGAAAAGGAGGCTCAGGGCAGACCTTGTCTCTCCCTAACAGGGAGGTTGTGGACAGGAGAGGAATCTCTTCTCCCAAACAGAAAGCCACAGGATAAGAGGAAACAACCTCAAGTTGCCCCAGGGGAAGTTTTGATTGGATATTAGGAAAAAAACTAATTATCAAGAATTATCAAGACCTGGAACAGGCTGCCCAGGGAGGTGGCTGAGTCCCCATCCCTGGAGGGATTTGAAAGACACACAGATGTGGCACTGGGGAACATGGTTTAGGGGTGAGCTTGGCAGTGCAGGGTTAACAGCTAGAGTTCTTTATCTAAGGGGTCTTTTCCAGCTAAAACGATTCTGTGATTCTACAGCCCTGACAGTGCAAACTGGGCTGAACCAGGAGAAGCTGGGGTTGAACTGGCACAGAGCAGTCCTGGCGGGGGCAGAGCTGGGGTTTGGCCACTGTTACAGTGATTGTCGGTGGATGGGCTCCCAAGAGCTGAGTGAGGTTTGTGAAATCAGTACTTTGGGAGCTTCCTGCTTCTGTGCAGGATTGCAGCAATTTTCCCATGTGCAGCTCCCCATGTACTTTTTTTTCCCCTTTCAGTGTAATTACCCTGTAGCAAAGCCTGATTCCTGACATTTTGGCTGTGTTTATGGTACTGCACACGATTGCAGTTGTGTTACTGTGCAGCCAGGTTAGAGATAAAATCATCTCAGCTGGTTCAGCTGCTGCTGATGGATCATTTCTCTGCATAGACCATTGAACCTTCTGAGGCAGCAGATTGCAAATGGGATTTAATATGGGTTGGTATTAACTGCTGAGATGTTCGTGAAGGTGGGTAAGACAGCTGAGTTATTTGCCAAAAAGCAGGTTACAGCAGCAAGTTGACAAGAGATTTAGATTATAACATTGATAAAGCTGCTCAGTCTCTCCTGCTTGATTTGCCACTGGAGTAAAAAGGAAAATCCAGCTGTGTCACATTGTCTGGAGAGCAGAAATGAAAGGAAGTGAGATTATTGAATTGCTGAGCATGGAAAATTCCCCCAAGCCTTGCAGAATAATGTATTTTAGTGATGCTGTACAGTTTATAAAGGTCAGTTTGCACTTCAATTACAAATCTAGGTTTAAAGGTTGTAACGGACACAAGAAAAAAATAGTGATTTTTTTTTTTTTTTTTTTCCTTCTGTAATTACCTCTTGGAATGCTGGTAATATTTCAGACTCATTTGTAAAAAGATTTCACAGTACTATAGCAACAGGCATTTTAAAAGCCTCAGTAGAAATGCTGAAAATCTAGGTCCTGGTGTTATTTGTTCATTTTACAGATGGAGGAAAGAAGCCTCGTGAGTTTTTAAGGTTCTACAGTGAACTAATCACAAAGTTGGGGAGCAGGCTATTACGAAAGGTTCAAACTCAAATACCAAACCAAGTTTAATCCAAGAAGCCATGATCCTTTCTTTTCTTATTATTATTTTGTTAAATTCTTTCTTTACCAGCATTCTGGTTGTTAATCATCTTTATTTAATACGATTTCACAGAGACCTGGGAGTGCAGGCTCTTTGCATCCTGGTTAATTCTAGAGTTGACTGAGCTGTCAAGAGAAAAGGTTTCCCGCAGTGAGCAAATGACAAGGGGAAAAAAAATAAAAAAGGAATAACCTTTTCTCCTGCATAGAAATGATCGGAATAGGGTAAGAAATGTTAGCTTTAAGTAGGTGAGGAGATGCATTTTACCCAGACATTCCCTTCCCACGGATGGCAGCAGTCCCATGGCTCCATATGAATCTGCTTTTCTTGGCTATGCCTGAGTGACCACACTGCTAACAAGCCATAAAGAGAGACAGCAGGGTCACAGGGTAAAGGTTGCTACATTACAGGGCCAGAACATGCTAATTACGGCCTTGAAAAGTGAATTTGAGTGGATCCGTGTAAATTACTACATTTCTCAGGCTGGGAGAGTGAGATTTTTTTCCTCTCGCAGCAGCTGAGGAAAGCTCCCTCCCTTGACACGTGTGCTGCAGTCTATTTTATGTGTTTCTTCGTTCAACCAATTATGCCTGTGAGATGGACAATTAAAAAAGCATCTGTTTTTACGGCAGAGCATGGCTGCCTCTGGCGTTTTATGTGCCATAGCGGGTCTGTACCTAGGGGAGGAAGATGAGGGATGGAAAATGTGGTCATAAGGAAATAAAAAAGAAAAAAGAAATCTTGGAAAGTGCTCTTCTAGAAGCTGCTGGCTGGGTGTGCACCCCTGAGCTGCCTGGCTGGTTTTAGCACAGCAAAATGCTGGGCAAAGGGGTGGGCAACAGGGTTGGTGGGAAGCTGGTCCCTGTGGCTTGGGGCCGATGCTCTTCGGGTAAGAGGTTGGGTTGTGGCGTTGGAAATGCTTTTGGGCATCAGACTGGGCACCCAACACAGTTCCTGTAACAGGCACACAGCCTGAGGAGGGAAAGGATTCTTCCACCCCTGGGGAAACACAGAATGGATGGATGCTTTGGATAGAGGTGGTGGAATGCAGGGCAGTGGCTTTTCCCTGTCCTGCCTTGTAGGAAATCCTACAAGGCTCTTTTCTATGGAAGGAAAGAGAAGCCAAAAGATAAAGGACAATATTTGTTGTGTATTTTCATGTGTCCAAGCCTTTTGGTTGGGGGCTGGCACATGAGACACCCTAATTCCAGGAGCTGTTCTCAGCTTTGGCAACTGACTCCACACAAAATTCCTGCCCAAACCCACCCACTTCCAATAATGCAGCACTTCCCACTATGTGATTTCTTCTGCATAGGCAGGTGTGGGCTTTTGGATTCCAGCCCTTCCCAAATCTGAGCCAGGGAATTTTGGGAGATGGGTTGTGATGCTGCCACCCAGTAATCCCAGTTACACTCAGAGCCCTGGCCACTGCCTGAGGGAGAGATGCTCCAGTACATGTCACTTCTGCTGTTCAGTGCTTATTAGTCACAGCCAAGGAAATGTCAGCTGTGTTTCATCCTAATTTTTATGAAGCCACTGGGGCTCATTTTCTTTCTGCTCAAACAGTGCAACCAACAAGCATTATTTTAGCATTTACCTGTTTTTTTTGTTTTGTTTTGTTTTGTTTTTGCAGGTATATAATTAGAGATAAATTATTTATGTAGGTGTGTGCATACATATGTGTGTCTATCTACACTATATAGACACTCTTAAATATGTAAAACATCTTATTATCCATATAAAATAATCATTTTGAGTTTTGGGTTTTCAAGTGTCTTTTGTGTTGGTGTGTCTGATAGACACATAAATTGAGGCATGGAAAGAGATGAAGTCAAAAAATGATTGGCATTTTCATTTATCTAAACCCCTATTCAGGGACACAGTTTTGTGGCCAACAGAGCAGTTGCAGTTCCTGATTCTGCTGCAGCAGTTTCTGCTCCCACTGAAAGGTTTCTCCTGCTCCATCTTTCGATACAGAGGTAACAGATATAAGAATAAAACTTGCTCTAGTTGAAGGTTCCCTGCCCAAGGCAGGGAGGTTTAAACTAGACAATCATTAAGGGCCCTTCCACCACAAACCATTCCGTGACTGTAATAAAGAGATCATTTTATGTGGATAGCAACAATATCTAAGCAGTTATACACCTCCTCTTCCATTTCTAATATGTAAAGTTCATTCAATATTGAGCATTGGAGTATTGAGCTCTTCTCTCATTCAACACTGCTGACCATTTTTTTTCCTCCATTGTTTAGGAGTGAACTGAGTATGTACTGAGTACTCTTCTCACACTTGTCAACTGGCAAAATGATGAATAAAGAGGAGAAAAAGAGATACTTGTGCTTGTCAGTGATGCTTATATTCTGCTAAAAGCAAACCACATTATATTTTCTTGTGAAGATATTCCTGAATCCAGCTGCTAGACCACAGAGTCATCGTGCAGGTCTCAGAAATCCAGAGCATCCCTTTATTGCTGTTGTCCAGATTTCCTTGTCAGAGGAAATACGTTTTCCCTAGACTGGTCCCAGCAATTTTCCCAATCTAGCCATCCAAATAATGTCCGCAAAGCCACAGCAGCACCTGCTTCCCTCTCTGCATTCAGCGGGGGCTGCGACACGGAGAGGGCTGGGAAGATCTGGTTTATGCATGAGCTGCTGTGCCTGCTCAGCAAAAGGAGATGATTCCTGTGCAGATGGGTAGTGTTCTCGAAAAATGCACCTTGGTGGATTGCCTCTCTCATCCCTTCCCTCCATGTTTTGCAGGACTCAAGGCAGGTGACAGCTACCCTGGATCAAAGTCATTTATTGCTGGTTAATTGAGGGAGGGTGCTTCTGTTATTTACAGGTTTGCTGCTCTTGGGGGATTTTGCCTTGGACTGTGTTCAAATGGATCTTTTCCCTAGATTTTGGAGGGGACTTGTCAAAATCAAGATGTAATTCTTTGTTACTGAGCTCTAACTTCTTATTATCTTCTAAAGAATTAAGAAATTATTCAATGCTGATCAGGCTTAAAATAAACAAGCTGTGAGAATAAAGCTGTGGTGCCAAGAGCTGCTTCCTTTGTTGTATAATGCAGGATGCTCTGAATAGTTCACCAGGAACCCTCCTGGATGGATGACGGCCAAATCTGCTGCTTTTGCTTGTTGATTAACACCTGGACAGGAGAATTTATGGAGGGGGATTGGAGCTAGGTGATCTTTAAAGTCCCTTCCAACCCACACCATTCTGTGAGAGGCTCCACAGTTCCTGGTGTGACATCCCTCTCCGAGGTTTCTCTGTACAGAGTCTTCTTATCATCAGCAGGAACTGTTGGACCTATGGAGAAAATGTGGTAGCTTAATAAATGATGATACAGACAGCCTTTTATTCGTAAGTGATGGTGCGGATGAAGGCACAAAGAGGGGAGTAGGAGCTGAAGGAGGCATTAAATCTGGCATTTGTGGAGTGGGAAAATCATCAGCGTGAGAGGGAGCTGGAACATGATGGACTGTTTATTGTGAGAGAGGAGAGATTTATGATGAGCGTGTGAATGGCTCACTGTTTTCCCCATTGCCTTCTGTTTTCATGGAGAAATAGAGTTTCTAGCTGAAATCAGAGTTTGCCTAAGCAGGAACAAAACAGTGTTCAGAGAAACCAGGAAAAAAATAAATAACATAAGAAAAGAACCTCATATGACATTTTAAACTACCCTTGGCAAAGTGTAGGATGATTGTAAAATTGCAAAGATGCCTAGAAAACACAAACTCGGAATAATTCCTGGGTGAAAGGAAGAACAGGATTGGCTTCAAAGGAAGGCTGTACATAATGAAGTCAGATAAAACACGGAAAGCTGACTCCATCCTTTCTGTTTGTACCCATAGGCATCATGTTTTTTCAGGCTTTTTTCAGGCCCTTCTTCCCTCTCTCATCAATGGGCTTAACAAAAATCACTCCCTTCTTTCATGATCTTTCTTACAGCTTTTACAGCTCGATTCCTTCCACGTTGGTGGATGCAGCAGCACATTTACACTCTGACTTACCTGCCTTGTATCCTGTGCAGCCTTATTTATTGTACCTGTGGATTTGCTGTATTTTCTGGGGCATTCTTTTTAATATTTTTCTGGCTCAAAGATTTGGTCTCATGAGAAGCAACTGAGGGAGCTGGGGGTGTTTAGCCTGGAGGAAAAGAGGTTCAGGGGAGACCTTATTGCTCCCTACAATTACCTGAAAGGAGGTTGTGGTGAGGTGGGTGCCAACCTCTTCTCCCAGGTGACAAGTGTCAGGATGAGAGGAAATGGCCTCAAGTTGCCCCAGGGGAGTTTTAGGTTGGGTATTAGGAAAAAAAAACATCATCATGTAAGGGGTTGTCAAGCATTGGAAAAGGCTGCCCAGGGAAGTGGTGGAGTCACCAACCTTGGAAGTGTTCAAAAAACATGGGATGTGGCACTTCAAAATGTGGTTTAATGGTGAACATGGTGGTGGTGCTGGTTGATTAATGATCTTAAAGGTCCTTTCCAACCTTTAACAATTTGGTAATTCTGTGATCTAATATAATCCCATATTAAGGACTTTCTTAATTAAATGCTGATTTCATGGATACTTTAGTTACTTGTGACAACTGAGGACTGGTTTTATAAATGGTTCACTTGGCTAAAGCTGCAAGATCTTAGCAAAGCACACACCTATAGGCAGGTGTCTGCTCACCTGGGGATTGTCTGACATTTATATGCAGCCATTTGTATATTTTTTTCAGCATTTAAAGAGGTGCTGCTCAACACATAAATATCTGAGGGCCTGGGGAAGATGCACACTATTTGTGATGATTTGTATTTTCCTTCAGTAGTGGGTTCAGGTTATTTTGTGAGGTTTGTTTGTTGGGGATTTCTAGGGACTGGAGTGATTTTTAATTCAATTTACTTGTCACAGCTGTGATTACTCAATATGTGAAACAACAATTAACAGATTATTTTTAATCCTTTTTTAATCATTTTCCCTCTTTATTTCTTTTTGCTGTTAACATGTGGCTGCTCAGTCTGAGCTGTGTATAGTGGAACATTTAACTCTGATTTTTGAAATCCAGATTGGTGAGAATAAGGACAAACAAGAACAAAAAGAAATCCCTAAAAACGATCCTTTATTTCCCATAAAGCCTTAAGACTGGCTGCACAGCTACCACAATCCCAATTTTATTCAGAGGTGAGGTTTTAAAAAAAAAAAAATTCTGTACATCTGTGGTACTGGAATGTGGGAAAATAATTCCTCTGAAATTTCTTCAACCTCATGCTTTGTGTATAACCCGAAGTTATTTTATTATTAAACAATTTGTTGAGATGTCTTCAGAGTGCTTTCATGCAGAATGACTATTTTGGTTTTCAAAGGGTGAAACAGAGGAGCCCTGAGCACCCGCATGTCCCTAACAGAGCATGGGACATGGACAATATTTGAGGCTTTATGCTTTTAGATGATGTTGGCATCTCCCTTTTTAACGGTCTAGGAACAACTGTCCAAGTTATTTCAGCCATGCAGTCTCCAAGCACCTTTGTAAGAGGAAAACAAGAATGCTTGGATAAAGAAGGATGTGCCAAGCCTGTTGTCCATCTCTCTGCTCATTCCCAGTCTCCAGGTTTGTCCTCTGACAGAAGCATTACTGCACTTCCTGGGTGTAGAGCACTCCTCAATGGGGTAATTAGGGAATGCTTGATTTAAACATACTAAAAAAGGCCTGCTGACATTTATTTACTTACTTATTTCGGGGCTTTATTCGTTTGTTTGCTTTGATAAATAACCTGACTTGTTTGAAAATGTGTAAAGCTTAAAGCTTGTATTTCTGCAGCCCTTCTGGGGTGTCCCTGCCCCATTATGGTTCTGTTTTATTCCTCTGATAAAAACCTCTGTTATTGCCAAATAGTTTGTTCTGTAAATTTACATTTCAACAAGAAACAAAAATATAAATTGTATTATACTGTGACAACAAATGTTCTATAAATTAATTTGGCTTACCCTTCACCCTGGGGAAGTAGCTGGGTTTAAATTTGCTCTTTGACTCGAGTTCTTGACTAAAGCCAGTGTTTCTGGGTAAAATATTACAGGTGAAGTTCCAGGCTTAAAATAATTAATCACAGCCTGAGCATTTGGTTTGGCACATACCTAAATTTATCTCCACCTTGCCTCCTTTGCAGCGATGTCCGAGCTCCTGGTATTTATTATGGTTTTAGTCAGCAGTCCTTTGAATAGCAAAATAAGGTGTGTAAAACTCCCACAGTGTTTGCTTCACTGGGGCAGCAGCTGTGCCAGAAGGAGCTGTAATAGTGGTGAGAATGAGAGGGATTGCTGGGAGGGATTTTAGTCCCTGTCAGGATCAGTATTTCACTTCCAAAGCAGGGCTGTGTCTCTCAGGGCACGTCTGTAGCAGCTGCCTGGGGACTGGAGGATCCAGCAGATCAATCCCATCAGTTTTACTGGCAGCGTGTCCCTGGCATCTTCCAGTCATCCCAACCTTGCAAGTCCACAGGATTGTGCACTTTGGTATTCCCCAAATCTTGTTGGGGGCAAAAGGAAGCACAAAACTTATATAAAGACATGATTTTAGTGTTAGTCCACTTTTAGTGTTTTATTGTTAGTCTAGTGATTTTTTCACATTCTTATTGTCCAAGTTAATTAACTGCTACAGTTCATTAATTAATAATACAGTTAAAATTGTTATTGTGGTACTTTTGTTTTGTTGGTTCCCAGTTATTCAGGTTTTCTGTTCCTTTTTGTCTCTAAAAAGTCCTTACCTTCCCCAAAGTTCTTCCCTGGTTCTCAAGGCAGTGCTGCTGCCATGAGCAGGGATGAACCGTGTGAGTTGTTTTTTACAGACTGGGATTGCTGCTATTCTGTGCTTGCACTCATCCACATCTCATTTTAATCCAGGCTTTGCACAGGGTAACCTGTTATTTCTGTGAGCTGATGCAAAACCAGGACAAATTTCCTCAGTGGCAATTGTCCAGACAATTGTTATTGCAGCTGAAATAAGCTCAGATGAGCTTAAGACAAGTTCAGACCAGTCCTTGAGGCCCTGCACTGTCAGGTCAGGCCAAAAACTGGCTTTTTGCTAAATGACGGCAAAATCATATTTTCTGACTACTTTTCTGGTCACACCAGCAAGCAGAAACAACAAGTTCCGGTGTGACTAATTTAAAAAAAAAAAAAAAAGTGGCAACCCAGGTTGTCCCAGAAAACAGGATTGAGGGTAATTTTGAGACTGAGTTAAGAACTAAGGTCAGTGTAATAAATGACTCTGTCATGCCCAGTCTTTCCAGATTCAGGAAATTATTTTGCAATAGGAAATGGATGATGCTGATTGACCAATGTGTCCTGAATTAGAAATTACTTTTGAGGACCAAGCATTATAGTTTGAAAAAGGCACAATCCTGGTGACAGGTTTGGAGTGTAACCCCTCTTTTCCAGGGTTATTCACTTAATCTGAGGGCAAGCAACAAATGGTACTTACTATTCAATGTGTAGCACAAGCTACCAAAAGGTCTTCTATAGGTTTTTTATCTTGTCAAACACTCCTTTTCTTCTTCAAGTGGGTACAAATAATATTGAATATTTGTGCAGGTGTGTATCCCTGAACAAAAAGAAGGATGTGCTCTACAGAAAGACTGTTGAGGACTTGCATATTTTAATTAAAGCTTTTTTTTTTTTTTTTAATTCAGGGTGTAGGCAGTGGCCACTATTTTTTCACGCCTTATAAATTTGAAATTGCTCCCATTAAAGGGAAATATCAAACAGAAAAGATCAGCTCTGTCATTTTTCCATGCAAAGATTCCCTTCACCCTGCCTGATCTCCTCTTGAAAAAGATTGTCCTGCCCAAAGGATTCTACTGCTCATGTGCAGCTATCAGTAATACAGATTAACTTGGTATATCCCCACCCTTTTGTTGTGCATTCAGTCTTGTGCTTTTGTGTGTTTTGTTCCACCTTCCCAGGCTGGGTTGTGCCTTTGCTTTTATAAGTGGCAAACCGACATAAAGTGATGGAGATGATTGATGGGAGGGTCTGGGTTTTGAGCAGGATGATGCTCCTCTTCCTCTCACAGCTTCTAATTCACCCCTGAGGATTTTTTTTTGGGGGGGAGGAGTTTTTTTGTTTGGTTTGGTTTGATTTGTTTGGTTTTTTGTTTTGGTTCTTGTTTGTTTTGTTGTTTTTTTATTGGTTGGTTTTATTTTGGTTGGTTTGGGATGAGGTTTTTTTGTAGCTGTTGTTTTGTTTGTTTGTGTTTGGTTTGGTTTGGTTTGGTTTAGTTTGGTTTAATTTGATTTGGGTTTTTTGGTTTGGTTTGGTTTGGTTTTTTACCTTCTGGGAGTCTTCTGGACTTTCCTTCATTTTTTTGGTGCTTTTTCCAATTCCTTCTGCATTTCTTGCTTTACCTCAAAAGATCTTCCATTGTCCACTCCTGATTGTCCCAGCACTGACCTAAACTATTGGGAGATGATTAAACTAATGAGAGTTAAAACATTTTGTCTTTCTCTGCCTGGCAGGGTGGTATTCAGACTCCCTATTATCATTTGCACACACTGAATCTTAAATTGCATATAAAAATACAATTTGTTAATTAAACTTTCTCGATCACGAACATTGGATTAGTGCTGGTGGCTCATTACTTGTCTGAGGACAGCCTGGGTGGTGATCAATCACTTTGGGATGTGCAAATGGGTTTGTTGGGACTGACCTCCACGATCCAGCCTTTGAGGGATATGGGAGGAAAAGGCTTTTTCTCCCCAGGGGAGATTCAAAGCCAAGTGTGAGTTAGTGTGAAATGGGAGCCCTGGAGTGTGCTCACAGAAGACAAAGAGCATGGGCCTGATCTCTGAAGAGGAGGGAAGAGGGACACTCCTGAAACCCAGTGAGTCACTGTTTTCATTCCATGAAAAATGTCTCCTAGGAAACCACGGCTTGATAACAGCCAGCTCCAACCATGGGAATGCTGATTTTTACCTAAACAAGCCCTGGGGGCTGAATACAGCTCTTGGTGGAGCAAAGCTCCTTTGATTTGAGGATAGTGCCCAGGATTCAAAGTGTTCAGAGTGGTGAATACAGCAAAGAAAAATCAGCAGGGCTCAAGCAACCAACCATTCCCTCCACATATTCCCAGGCTGCCTCAAAACCTCTCTCACCATCTCCCACTTCCTCCAAGGTTGTGACTTGCCAGCAGGGATGGACATAAATTTCATAGCTCATCCAGGATGCCGGGGTTTTGTGACCTTGCCTTGTGACTCTGCCTTTCAGAGACCAAATTTGAGGTTTCCAGCACGCTGTGCCCCTTCCTCCCCTCCACACATGGCTGAGCTGTGGTGACATCCCTGCCCCTGCCTCGCCACCTCCTACACAGGGGACAAGGCAGTGAGGGGGACCTGCCAGTTTTGCAAATGAGTTTCCTCTGCTGAGCCTCAAATTAGAGGTGGCTTTTCTTTTTCCCCTAATTTTCTTGTATTAACAGAAAGGAGAAGAAGTTGTGATGCTGCGTGTGACAGCAGCCTTAATGGTGCGTTTGCAAAGCAAGTCAGAAAAGCAGCACTTTTTGTCTGGGGGTATGAAGTGGAGGGGAGGAGGGTTCTGTGAGCAGACCAAGCTTAGGCTTTGACTTGTAAAGATGGGTATTTCAACACTGTGCTGTTCAGGGAGACCTGGCCTAGCTCAGACTGGGTGTTACAGATTTGGTATCTTTTATTAGATCAAGTGTTAGAGTTGTAAAAATAGGTGAGTTTCCTTCAGTTGTACAGGAACTGTCTTGTAGACCTAAAGCTTCTTCCAGCTCTACCCCTTGTTTTGATGAGAAAAGGTTACCTCTGCCTAAAGTGCCTTACATATGTGCTCAGACCAGAACAACGACAGCAATTTACTGTCTGTTACCTGGGGAAAGGAGGGAGATTGTCCACGGTACTCGGGAAGAAAAGCCTCCCTTTTCTGCAGGTGGGGCTGCTGTGGTTCCTGGCTGGGACTGGGTTGCAGTGCAGAAACTTGCAAGCTGACCTGCAAAGACATCCCTTCACTTGAACATGTAGCTTAAAGGGTGGAAAATCTAAGCAAATTTTAGATTGTAAGGATGTTAAAGCTGAAGGACTGGCTGCCTCTCTCCTCTGGCACTGGGTGGTTGAAGCCAAGAGGAGTAGGACAATAAATTACTGGTGAGCAGAGGTTACTGGAGGGAGAAAAGGAGATGCTCTCGTGTTAAATGGCAGAGTGAAAAAAATAGCAGCTAATCCTTCCTCTGTTGAGCAGAGAGAGCCGAGGTGTGGTTACAGGGAGTGGTGACAATTGTAATAAGCACTTGCAGTGCACCCTCAGGCATGAGTCCTTCAGTCCAACCTCACCAGGATATTGAATTGTGTAAGAAATAATAATAACCATAGGATGTCATCGTGGGTATCTCATGCAGACCCTACCCTTCCCTTCCCTTCCCTTCCCTTGCCTTCCCTTGCCTTCCCTTGCCTTCCCTTGCCTTCCCTTGCCTTCCCTT
>WEKY01051232.1:17147-27356 GCA_013390045.1 Picathartes gymnocephalus
TCTTTCCCTTCCCTTCCCTTCCCTTCCCTTCCCTTCCCTTCCCTTCCCTTTTCCACAGCAGTGTGGAGCTGAAATCTCTGGTGTTACACTTTCCCTGATGCCTCCCACCCCATTTCCATTTAAAAGCTAGCAGGAATGTCTAAAACCATCCCAGCTCTCCTTAGGCACTCTCTGGTGGGAGGAGCCCTTTGCCGCTGTCCTGGAATTGAGCAGGAAATCGCTGGCTAAAGGCTCTCTGTGGATTACCAGGTCAGGAATGTGAACATTTTCTTGGCAGTGAGCAGAGGTGGCTCTTCTGTGGGCAGCGACTGCCAGCATGAAAGGAAGACTGGATGACACAAAATCTTGTTTCTCAGCTGGCAAAATGTGGAGGTTTAGAGAAACGGCAAAAGAATTAAAACAGAATTGGAGTTGTACTTGGAAATGTGGAAAAACTGGAAGTGTTTGTGTTTGGTAGCTTTTATTCCCTTGAGGTCTCCAAAGGACTTCTTCAAACAAAGATTTTGGTTTTTTGGGCCCCCAGGACAAGAAGGATGTGGACCTGTCAGAGCGAGTTCAGAGGAGACCACAAAGATACTCCAAGGGCTGGAAAACCTCTGCTTTCAGACCAGCTGGGAGAGCTGGGGGTGTTGACAATTATTTTAATTCTCTCTTTTTACTGAATCCTGGAAATATTTTTCTCTCTTCCATCCCTCATAACCTTCCACAGGAGAGTGCAGGGGACAGGCAGAGCCATGAACAGGAGGAACTTAAGGAGCTGAGCAGTCTGGTTCGTTCCTCACACTCCATCTGTTTACTTCCATTATCCTATATCACGTCCTGTTTACCTGCTGCCAATTTAACTTTTTTGGGGGAAATTCCATGGGTAGTATTTGCCTGTTTTTTATAAGAACGTCAAAACATGAAGACTCTCTAAAATACTGTATTTGCTTAAAATAAGCAACCTTAAAAAAAAAAAAACCTCAACTGAGAAGTTCTTTATCTGCATTGTGTGGGGGATTGAGAAACCCTACTGATGTTGCCAAAGCTATTTTAAGCTATGAGAACACAATACATTTGAAAGTTTAATTGCTTGCTGAATAATGTAAGCTGTCAAAATAAATACTCAAGGTCTTGCATAAAAGAGAACATTAGGAAAAAAAATAAAAAAAAAAGACAAAGCAGAAATGTGAAGTCAGTCAGAAGTGGAATCGCACTTTACCCAGCATTAGCTGCACCTTTATTTCTGCACTAAGTAATTGCAGCAACAAAAGCCAGCAAAGGTTCCAGGGATAACACTCTTTATTTTCTAGAGTATTTAAAAACATGTGACTGGGTCCCACAAGTGTAACTGCTCAGTGATCACCTCCCTCTCCCAAAGCTGTTGGGATTCAGGCTGCTTTTTCCTCTGACTAACCAGAAGGAACAGTGAAGCTCCATTATGTAGCTGATCAGAGCTCTCACCTTGCAGAATGCAAAGGAATAGTGACTGGAGGGGTGGCTGTGGAAGCACTGGGATGGACAGCAGCTTTGGGCCACAGAACTTGCCAGAGAGAAAGCTTGAAAAAGAACCTGGTGCTTGGTTCAGTGTTATTTGTTGGTGGATTTTTTCCTCATTTTACTGAACTTGAGGATCAGGTCTTCGTGCATTTTTTTTTCTAAATCAACAGGATTGCATCAGCAGCACACGAGTTCTTCAAACCATTCCTTTTCAGAAAGAAGAATAAGGAAACCCTGTCTCTGCAAAATCTAGGGAAACAGAGACATAAAAGGGATTTTTTTTTTTTTTTGACAAATCACTCCAGTTTTGGCTGAGGTTGGTGAAGAAGCATAGCAAAGTTGGCAAGGGTTGATGCTCTCAGCTAACGGGATGTTGAGCTCAGAAACATTTAGCAAAAAAAACCCACCGCAGAATAAATGAAGAATTTTCACCCTTGTTGTTCTGCAAGTGGATTTTAATACCTAAAGTTTTGAGTGACATTAATTAAGATTCTTAAATTCCTTTAATTGGATTGGGTTGGTGGTGTGTGATAACAGGTTTTTAACAGTGAGCTGTGCACTATGAGATGTGTGCTGCCTTCTCATGTCCTGGTGCTGCCCATAGCTGACACTTCCACTTCCCTCATTAGTCCCAGGAATGATAATTTGTCTGTGGAGGGGACAAAGAGCCAGTGTTCCTCACTGCCTGCTGCAGGTGAAGATGCAATATCAAGGTGTTAATCCCTGGCTCTTGTGGAGGCAGAAGTTGATTTCTGTGAAACTGAGCCCTCGTGAAGGATGTTCAGCCAATCACACGCCTGGGCAGAGTCATTTTGGGGCTTTGAGGGCGCTTGACCCTCATGGTGAGATGTGCATCAGGAGCCTGGCATGGATTGTACAAGTGTAGTGCTACAGCATCAGAGAATCTTAGTTCAGAGAGGAAGAGAGATTTTAGATTATCAAATCCAGCTGCCAAACCCAGCATCACCGCCGTGGTCACCACTAAACCACTAAATCCACCTCCAGGGATGGTCACTCCACCACTGCCCTGCGCTGTTTTTAACAATGACAACCCTTCTGGTTAACAAATTGTTCCTGATATCCAATCTAAACCTTCACTGGCACAACTTGAGGCTGTTTCCTCTCATCCTGTCACCTGTTCCCTGGGAGCAGAGCTTGACTCCCACCTGGCTACACCTCCCTGTCAGGGAGTTGTGCAGAGCCAGAAGGTCCCTCCTGAGCCTCCTTTTCTCCAGGCTGAGCCCCTTTCCCAGCTCCCTCAGCAACTCCTGGTGCTCCAGACCCTTCCCCAGCTCCTTTGCCCTTCTCAGGGCACATTCCAGCCCCTCAATGTCCTCCTTGCCATGAGGGGCCCAGAACTGGACACGGCACTCAAGGTGTGGCCTCCTCAGTGTCCAGCACAGAGGGACAATCCCTGGTCCTGCTGGCCACACTATTGCTGGCACAGAATTCCAGGATGCCGCTGGGGTGTGGCTGGGATATCCTGTGTCTCCTGTGGCTTGTACAACCTGCTTCACTTTTCAAGGAAGAGGGTGCTTGAGGGAGAAGGATAAATGCCCAGGTCTCACTCTGACGAAGAACTCTTGTCCCCTAAAAACATCATTTTTATTACCCAAATCTCTCTGCTCCTCTCCCAGCACAGACACACCTAAGAGGAGTTTTCCTCCACGGTCTGCTGAGTCTGAAAGGGAGGATAAGGAGTGTGACAGCTCTCTGCAAAGTTAACGGGAATCAAAACTGAGCATTTCTAATGGCTTTTCTCTGTGTTTGCTATCAGGCCTGATCCTCATAAGTGATTTCTCTTGTCAGTGCTAAGTGGCTGTGAAAATATTCCTTTTGAAATCCAGAACTGGCACAAAGACCAGGGCTGGAGAAGCTGTGTTGGGCTGAGTCCTGCCCAGCAGCATGTTCCTGTAGAGCCAGGAGCGAAGTTATTGCACAAAGGAAATGATCTGAGCCAGTTTTAAAACAGGAATGCACCTTGCAAAGCACTGCCCTGATGTGGGTCAAGAAACTCAGCAGGAATTCCCAGGAATGGCATTCCCAGGTATGAACACTTAACTAGTGAGTTTGGAGAAGGAAGATGAATTTTTTGTCTCTCTGTATAACTCAGGAATTATGCAGCAGGAAAGAGTGGAATATTTTCAGTGCTCACAATTTGTTGTTAAAGTATAAAAAAAGATCCTGAGAAAACACCAGACATAATCGCGATCGATTAAAAAAAAAAAAAGAAAAGGTGCTTCTCGGTGAACCTTGTAACACAGTCTGTTTGTTTTTGGGTTTTTAAAAATATTTTTTTAGAAATGAGGCTGAGAAGTGACTTGTTACAGAGTGCGAGCCCCTTCAAGGGGGAAAAGCATTTAAATCTGTCAGGGAAAGGAGTGAAAAGAAGAGAGGGCAAGAAGTTGACACCAGAAAAATTTAAAGAAAAAAATACAATTAACAAATAGATTTGAGTGTGCTTAACTGGAGAAATCCATCACCAAGGCTTTGCTGTGCACATTTGACTCCACTTGTGAAATGAAAGAGAGGTTGAGCAGGTGGCTGGAAGATTTTGAACTGCGTTTTTCTGAGGAGATGCTCCCAGAACAGGAGGAAATGCTCCCACCCTGTGAAGATGGGCAGAGGCTGGAGGTGAGAAGGTCTCCTCTTCTGGTGAGAGGGATTCACACCTTGCGGCAGAGGTGTTTTCACTGAGCTGGTCACACAAAAGTGCTCTTTAGTCAACCACGACATAGTGCTGCCTGTGTTTCATTGGAAAATTCCCATTTGATGACTATATCCAGATATATTAATTCCTTTACTTTATTACTCCCCTTCCTTTTAAATTTACAAAATTTATCCACCACTACACTGCTGAATAATTTAGTATTATTTACAGAGTGTGGGCTAAATAATGTTTTTTAATGATGAACTGGAAGCCTTTTTCCCACCTCTCACTTTCTGATCACCCACCACATCACCAGTTATGGTTTCCCACCTGGACTGAATTGAAAACTGGATAATGTCAAATGTCTCTTTATGTTTCTACTTCTTCACAAATTACCTGCCATGTCTCTTTGGATCTTCCTTTTATTAGTCACAAGCTGGGTCATGGGAAGCTGTATATAAAGGACAGAACACAAATTTCAGGAGGATAAAGGAGAGGCTGTAGGCAGAGAGCAGCTGGAAATGAGTAAGGAAATTTGTAAAAAGGCCAGGTGTATTCTGGAGGAGCCTGCCCCTTTTGTTCTCAGACATCTCGGATCGTTAATAGGAAATAATGGAATGCAACGTCCTGCAGAAACCATGAATAATGAGATGGATGATGTACAAGAGCAACTGGAGGTCACAGAGATAAACTGTAATAATGCCTGAATTTATTGGGGAGGGGAAAATGAGTTGGAAATGACTTTGGCTGGCTTCTTGTTTTAAATGGTAGGAAAACAAGATATATAAATCCTGAAAAGCAAAAGTTCAATTCGAGACACCGGTGCAAATCGAGAGTAATTCCATTAAAGGTAATGGAATTACGTCAGGGTAGGACCGGAGGTAAGTCCAGACCCAATTACATCTTGGTCCTAAAATGAGATTTCGATACTGTTTGCCAGCATTTGTAGTGCAGTGAGAGCCCAAATGAGAGCATCACTTTGCTGTACTGGCTGAACCTCCAACCCCCATTGGCAAGGCAAAGAAAACAGGAGAAAGGAAACAGAAATTAATTCTGAGTACAACAGAAAGGGGGTCTGAAACAGAAAAGCCAAAATGTTAGAACAGCAGTAACCTGGCTCATTAATGGATTTTTTAAAATAGTGCTGTAAGAGGAAAAACAAGTGCTGTGCTCTCTGTGGGAGCAGTGTGCACCTGACCAGTGCTCTCAGTGTGGAGGAAAGCTGGTCCTTGCAGTCAATTGTGGAATAAAAAGCAAAAAAAAAAAAAAAACCCCAAAAAAAAAAAAAAAACCCCAAAAAAAAAAAAAAAACCCCAAAAAAAAAAAAAAAACCCCAAAAAAAAAAAAAAAACCCCAAAAAAAAAAAAAAAACAACAAAAACAACAAAAACCAAACAAAAAACCCCCAGAAAAACAACAAAAACGAACAAACAAACAAACAAAAATAGGGTGTTGTAAGGGGCAGCTGATGTGAGACAGTTGGATATTTGGCTGGAAAGAAGCAGCCTTGGGTGACCTCAGTTTTTTGATCTTTGCAGAAAAAAAAAAAAAAAATCCAACAGAAAATCCAGCGTAGGAAAACATCTCCTTTTTAAGGTTATTTCCTCAAGCTTTTAAAAAATCTTTTTGTTCCTCCAGTCAACATCTGAACAAATATCAGCTAGTGCAGTCACAATGTTAAATTTCATCTTATCATGCAGGTAAGAAATAGTTATTTTCTTCAACGACAAAAGAAAAAATTGATTCTGCTGAATAGGGAACATGGAAAAAAACAGCATATATGGAACAGGCTTTGTTACGGTCAGTGCTTCCTCCTGAACCCACAGTTTTATTAGGTTTTTTTATTATTATTACTTAACATCTGTGTGGCTTCTAAGCTGCTCTGCATTTTTAACAATTAACTGAAATACTTTGAATTTCCCCCAACCATCCCATCTACAAACAGATTTTCTCAAGAGACAACAACTGTTACTGAACTGTTGGGCTCTTCTAACAAGGAATGTTGTCTAAACTCCGGTAAACTCTTTATGGTCTCCAATTTACTGTCCTGGACGGTACCAGGCTGCTTGGGAAAGAGTAAAGGAGTGCTAAAAATCACCTCTCCAGGGAGGGAAGGCAGAAGGGAAGAGAGATGTTGCTGCAATATTTTCTCTCTATTAAGAAAAAAAGTTCCCTGATCAGGTTCCCTGCCACACAACCCAGACATTTGACAATTTGATTTTCTATCATTGTTCGAAAGCTGCTGCTGTGGATTGCTGGATTTATCTTCTGTTCTCAGTGAGACAGCACCACAGACCTTTCTCTGTAGCTATCTCTGGCATCTCCCAGCCTCCAAAATAATAGTAATAAAGCACACTTCTGAAGTGGCATTAAATTAATACATTTATGCAAGAGATTGATGTGGAGCAATCAAAGGAATCGGCTGACTCAGCAAGTTCCTTTACGGAAGTCTTTTTTTTTTTTAGGACAGATAAGATCCTGCACAGATAGAGATTTTTTTATCTTCTGTAAGAGACAGTAAAGAGAGTATGGCACAAAATTGTGTCTCACCAAGGGTGTAGAATTTGCGGAAATCTTGCTGAAGTTGTGCCTGCCTGTGACAGGAACAGGCAGGGCTGGGCGTGGCTGCAGCTCTGTCAGAACCACCGTGGGCACCATGGCCTGATGGAGTTGCCTGGAGGAGCCCACAGCCCTAAGACACCCAGCTAAATGTTCATCTAACAGGGTGGAATGTATGGGCAGAATTTCTGTTTAGCAATGCAGTTAAAAATACCACCAGTTCTCTTAGCTCTTCCACCCAGTGATGACTTAATTTCTTTTAACTGTTTACCATTAATAAGGGCAAGTAGATAATCAGGAAGCAGTAATTTTTGATTTTTTTTTTTAATTTTATTTTATTTAAATTGCATCAGGGCTTTCCAGACATTTTGATAAACTCTGGGTATTTTTGACCAGAAGTAACCCTCAGTTACCCTTGGGATGAAGTGGTGAAAGGAAAAGGGTGATAAATTCTGGGGAAAATCATCAATCCAGTAATCTGAGCAGAGCTCAAAACATCACAAAATCATGTTGGTCGGGATAGTTTTCTGGATGTCACCTGGAAAAACAACAAGAACAAGGTCAAACTCTGATCAGGCTTCTGGCAACCTCAGGTGACTGTAAACCTCAGTTGAGAAAAATAGTGGGATTTATTCATATCTGATCACTTACCCATGCTGACTTCACGCTTCCAGCTTGCTTGTCTTTGTGCCTTCTCAGCAATTTTGGGATAAGGGGAAGGGATCCAGGTGAATGCTCCATTCAGAAGACAGTGCACAACTTGTGGCTTGACAGCAGAACTGATTTGTGGTGTTCTCTGTGCAAGGACTCATCAGCCTGGAGAGCAAAGGAGCTTTAAGGGCAGCAAGTCTGCCTGTCTCCATGGAGCTGGTGTTTTTAAACCCATGGAAGGAACAGACACGAAATTCCTACAGGCTTTTAAGTAACTAGAGAGCCACACTGCGTTTTGGTACCTCCAGGGGGATGCAGCCCTAGAGAAGAGGTGGTCAGGTGGGTGGCTTGGATGTCACAGGCATCAGTAGTTATGAGTCTGGATCTCACCCAGTGTTTGTGCTTTGTTCTAAGGAGAAGAATCTTGAAAAACAAAACAAAACAAAAACAAAACAAAACAAAAAACACCAAACCAACAAAAACAAAATAACCCCCCCAACAACAACAAACAACAACCAAAAAACCCACCAAAAAACAAACAAACAAATAAACAAACACCACCAAGAACTGGTTTTGGGGTATCTGATACTGACTGATTTCTTTCAATTAAAGAATTAACACTGGATAGTAATGAATCCCTTTCCAGCCACTCTGCCCCCAGCCTGGAGCTCTGCAGGGGGTTGTTGTGACCCAAGAGCAGGACTTTACATGTAATGAATTATCCCCAACTTTTAATTTCAATGCTTTTATTTAGAAAGCTATGGGATTATTGATTCAGATCACTCAAAAGCAGCCCAGAAGTTTGAAGTTTGGAGCCTCCTGTTGCTACCACAGCACACACCAACTGAGAGATTTTAGTGAGCTGACAAGGAAGGGAAAATCTCTCTCTGCTCCATAATAGCTGAGCCATCACCATTTACCCAAGATCTCATGCGTCTGAAATTCTCCAGATTTTCACTGTACTACAGAAGCCCATTTTCAGATGAACAAACTCTTCTGTCCATTTGAGAAGGAAAAAGGAAGAAATATATATTTAGGATTACTCCCTTTAGCTTCTTGCATTTTAGCCTGACCTTGTTTTGATGTAAAATCCTTTTATTTTAAAAGGAAAGGTCAGTCACATGCTTCAGTGACATCTCTCCTGTGGTTCTTTGGTCCTTTAATGGATATTGCTGCTGGATTCATTTAGGAAACTTGTCAGCTGGATCCATGTGCTCAACTTTTTGGCAGCTGTTGCATAAACTTAGCACACTTAAACCATTTTGTACTAAAGTCTGCTGTTAAGCACTAAGGCTGCAAGGAAACATGTTTGGGCTGCTCCATCTGCTTTTACAGTGCACCGGGTGTGACTTTCTCTGTTTTCTTCTCTTTTGGGGTCCCTACCTGTGCAAGTGCAGTGTGATTTTCACCACATGATTTTAAATATGTAATTTCCTACCCTGGTTTACAGTGGCTCATGTTGTAGCAAGGCAACATGGAATCAGTCTCTGGAATTTTTTATTCTGCACATGAGCCTTGATTCAGGGAGAGGAGATACATTATTGATCTTTCATCAGGTAATTTTCTTTCAAGCACCTGCATTGGACTCTTAGCAATGGTTCTTAAGCTGAATCCATTTTCCCCCTAGAGAACAAATTTGCTATCAGCAGCAGAGGTTTCTGGTAACGGGGCTCACAGTTTTCACATTTGAATGGATTGGAACACTTGGATATTTCCCTTGGCCCTCCCTGTAAACAGAGAGTTGCTATATCTGAGTTCATTAAATGCTTCATCCATTGCCTTCTGCCAGCAGAAAGAGAGCCTTTCCTTACCTGAAACAAACCTCAGAGCCTGGTGGTTTGTAATGGACTTCTTCAGGTCTTTTATTTTGTTTGTTTATCCTTTTATTATCTATTTGTGCCCGTTTCTTACTAGGGCAGGATCTCTTTGAAGTTTAATTTTTTGGACGACCAGTGGTGCATTTTAATTGTTGTGGAGGCACAAGTCCTCCAGGACACAGCCCCAGGGTTTTTGTCATGGACCAGGGATGGTGATTTGCACAACCCCTGTAATAGCAGTGCCTTTTGGGTGCTAGTGCAAAATTTATTGCCCCACAAAATGGGGTCTTCATTCACATGGCTGCTCTGGCGGGTGTTTTATGGGCCAATAAAGTGCCTTGTGTTTTTGTAATCTAAGTGCTCCTCTGCTTTATGGGCTGATGTCACTTGCAGGGTGGTGAGGAAGAGCGACTTCTGGCACGCTGGAAATTATGCATTATTGTCACCTGAGAGCCTGAAGGATCCTTAAAGTAATGAAATGTGGGGCTGATGAGCAGAGGAGTCTCACCAGTGGCATTTCTTTTAAGATTTTGCCTGTCTTGAAAACATAATCATTCCTGAAAAGAGACAGATACATCTATCTGCCTGCTAAATTAAAGTGTTGCTCAAAAAGCAGTGCCAGGCAGAGGGAAATGTAAGGTGAATGGAAAGGACAGTGAAGGAGAAGGAAAAGTATTTAAGAGATTTCGACTTTATATTTTGAGCGTATTGCACTCTGTGTGGGATAAATATATTAATTTGCCTTGTACTTCACAGCTTGCCCTTATGTTCAGAAAGTTGCAGAGATGTCAGATTTAAAGAGGCATATGAAGTATACGGGATAGAGCAATAGGTGGTAAGTAGGCTGCTGAGATCCATTTCTCTTCCCAGCACAATTCCTTCCAGTCATCTCTGCGCTTTTGAGAACAAAGTGCAATATGAAAACAAATAAAACAACAACAAAAAAATCCTGCTTTCAAGCAAACATGTTTTAAAGCTGATTCCTGCCATATATTATGTTCACATTTTTCTGTTCTCCTGTCTTCTGCTCAAAAAAAAAAAAAAAAAAAAAAAA
>WEKY01051232.1:27398-65310 GCA_013390045.1 Picathartes gymnocephalus
AAAAAAAAAAAAAAGAAAGAAAAAACAGATCTTGGCACAAGTGCCTCAAGGGAGTGTGTTCAGAAAGCACCAGCACTGTTACCAACATCGACTTTTATGATTCACTTCGTACTTCAAATTTTGTCTTTCCTCCAGCTGACCTCCCTCTTTGCATAGCACTGTACTCCAAAACCCCTTCCAGCAGAGGAAGAGGTGGAGGAGAGAGAGAAAAAACAAAGTTGTGCAGCACTTGGGGTTTGCTCCTGCAGTGAAGTTGAGGAAGCTGGTCAGGAAGGTACAACAGATTCAGTGAGAACAGAAATGGTACTGGTGAGAGCAGAGGTCCCCAACCCACAGGAGATGGATCAGTCAGAGTTGTTCTCAGCAGCATTGATCACCTTCAGAAGGAGTCATGAAGGGGATTTTTTTTCTGTCTGAAGCAGCAGCAATTTGTGGTTTCCCATTCTGGTCCCAATATTATTGTACCAAGCAGGCTGAGAGCTACAGGTCTGGCTCAGGACATGATAGTGGGTATAAATGTGGGATGAATTTTAGGTGGGTGAAGAAGTGGTTTGGACATCCCCTATCAGGGAAAACGTCATCAGAGGACCAGAATGAGAAGTCCTGGTATCTTTCCTCAGTTGCTGGAGCTGGACAGGTGAGGGCTGTGAGTGGCCATGTTTTATAAGTGTGGGGAGATGTAATGGGGCAGGAGGTCATGTCCTAGCTCAGGTGATGTGGTTGGGGAAGTGTTTTGGGAATGCAGAATCACAGTGGGTCACATTGAAAGTGACAACAGTGGGGTCATCTGGTGCCACCTCCCCGCTCAAGCAGGGCCATCCTGGAGCACAGGCACAGGATTGTGTCCAGATGGCTCTGGAATATCTCCAGTGAGGGAGACTCCACCACCCTCTCTGAGCAATCTGCTCAGTGCTCAGAAAGAAATTCTTCCTCCTGTCCAGGTGGAACTTCTGGGCATCAGTGTCTGCCTGTTCCTCTTGTGCCATTGCTGGGCCCCACCGAGCAGAGCCTGGGCCCTGCTCTGAGCCCTCCCTGCAGACAGGGACAGACAGGGATGGGTCCCTCTCAGCTGTCTCTTGAGGCTGAACAGTCCCAGGTCCATCAGCCTTTTTTTATCAGAGAGATCCTCCAGTCCCCCAATCATCCATAACCCTTCAGTGGAGCCACTCCAGGAGCTCCATGCCTCTCCTGCACTGGGCAGCTCAGAACTGGACACAGCATTCCAGATGTGCCTCAGCAGGGCTGAGGAGATTTTCACATGAATTTGAAACTGGACATCGGAGTTTAGGGAGATTGGTATAAAACAGAAGTATAGCAGCAAACTCTTGGTGTGAAATTGTTTGGGGTTTTTTGTTTTGTTTTAGGAAATTAGAGAACTCGTGGTGTTGTTTGTTTTTGGTGAAGTTCATATTGTTGGGGGTGTGGAAATGGTACAGAGGGAAAATTTAGTTTCTTCTCTGTAGGACATGTGAGAGAGAGGTTTGGGACCAGGGAGGTGAATTGTAGGACATAAATGTAGTGTATTAAGACTATATTTTTGGGGGACAGAAAGGGATCTCTCTGTGTACTGAGAGACCCAAAAGATGCTTTTCTGTTTAGCAGGATGAGCCATGGACTCTATGGATGAGCCATGTTTGAAGCAGGACTTGTTTGTGAAGTTGCTTTTAAATCCTAGGTGAATAAACCCAAAATCATCTTGTTCCACCTGAATGGAGTTTTCAGGTGGAAGAGAAAGAGATGTCAGGAGAAACCCAAGCTGTGGGATCCATACACATTTATCTTGAAAGCCAAAAGCTATGCCATTGCCTCTGCCAGTGATGATACCACAGCAAATCAAATAGAGCAGGATTTGGCTAAATAATGGATTTCTTTGCATGTTACTTCACTGTTAGTGGAGTTTTCACCATCTTCAACACCTGTTGTTAATACCAATCCATTTGCATTGCATAGACAGCTTAAATAATTGATATTTACAGTGCAATATTTATTAACATCAGTGTGGAAGTTTATGAAGTTTTTTTACAATGCCTAAAAGGTGCATTTCTAAGAAATCTGGTGTCCCCAGTGCTGTTGTTTCGAAACACTGTCTTCACATTCTCCATTAAGGAAATCTGTGTGAATCAAACCTTCCTCCAGTTTGGTCTGTGAACTTTATGGCGACAGTTCCTTCATTTATAATCTGGGATAGAATTGGGGATCAGGTAACAAATGTATTTCTTTGCTGAGTTGCTTCCTCCTGGACCCCACAGCACCTGATTCCTGCCAGGGCTGTGCACGAAACCTCCGTGGCTGTGCACTGCTGCAGGGCTTGAGATATTTGTCTGCTGGTTCTTAAAGCTGACTTTCTTGGAGATGATAAACCACCTGGCTTTGCTCTTTGGACTGCAAAAGAATTGCTTGGTCTTTGCCTTTCTGTTTAGATTTCCTGTTAGTCCAAGGGTGGACATTTTTCACAGCTGTATGAGACAGCCTGTTTGCTCCACATTGACAATTCCAGGGGCACAATTGCTGCTAATGCCTTTTCCTTCTCACTTAAATCCTGATGGAGGAACAGGGTTTAGGCACATCACTTAATTTAAGCATGCACACAGGAGCATTTGTGCTTTAATGCCCCTAACTAGAAATACACAAATAACCACAGCCAGCTGAAAAGTGTCTCGAGCTGTTTGTTTGCCTTTGATTTCTTGCTCACTTCACAAAATAACAAAACTCATCACAGTCGTTTGAGTGAAATGGGTTCATTTTTCAATTAAAATTGCCAGGGTTTAAGCAATGTTGGGTTTTTTTTTTTTTTTTTAATGAAACATGTATTTTCTGGGACAAAAATATCTACATCTCAGAAATTGATGTGATTTTTTCCCTTTTTGCAGATGTTTGCTCTGCGTGCTCTCGCCACTGAAAAAATTTGGTGGCAAGAAAACACATGAACTAGCAAAAGCAGCTTTTAAAATTGAAATAAAGCCTAAAAAAATTCTACATCTCTCTTCACCAAAACTTTTCATCCTCCAAGTACTGGCTCTTATTAACAATGGTTCCATTGTAATTTCTCAAGGAGAGCTGAAACAATCGATCATTCATTCACATCAGTAAAGTACCCTTCATCTTTGCTTTTCACAGTGCCCTATCGAGTATTGAATGCATGTTAAATGCTAAAACCAAGAGAAGGAGTGTGGGAAGGATAATAGACTACATTAATCTGCAGTGCCATTTATCTCCTGTCCATTTGTCCCTGTCTTTCCCTACATACGTGTCTGTGCGTGTGCAGGGCGCTTTCTGGCACATTTGTGTACCCTCAAAGCAATATTTGTGATTTTATGCTGAAACACACGAGCTAATCTCCACAGGAGCATAAATCGTGAGTAAACTTATTTAAGCAGATACATCAGTCATCATTTTTATCTTCATTAAGTTCTTGGGATTTGTTATATTTTGGATTTTCTGTCTGTAGCTTCCAGCCCATGTTCTGCAATGGGCACGTTGTTAAGAGGGAGTTTGCATTTATTGGAGTCCACACACAAACAGACTTGAGGGTGAAACTAAGACGACATCCACATCTCTGCCGTTCCAGGAAAGGGGGACATTTTCACCATAGAGTCACAGAATGGTTTGGGTTGGAAGGGACCTTAAAGATCACACAGCTCCAGCCCCCCTGCCCTGGGCAGCAACACCTTCCACCAGTTTCTAACGCTCTTACAATATATAATTTTTTCTCTCTATTTCTGGACTACAAGCAGCATTCAGAAAGTCTTTAGTTCTCCCCATCTCTCCCTGCAAGTTGACTTAACTCCTTCTACAGAGCCCAAAAAGCAGCGACCCTGAGCTTCCACTGCGCAGAAGCAGAATCATCATAGAATGGCTTGGGTTGGAAGCGACCCTAAAGATCATCGAGTCCCAGCCCTGAAAAACCTGGAAAGACAGCTCCAGTCTAGGCTTCGGCGAGGACCTGCAGCAAATCCCTGGAAGGAAGGCGTGATAACAGCTCTGTGTAGGTTGTGTGTCGCTCAGTTGCTTTCTATTATTGCTGCGGGCACCTCCAGCTCTGCCGCCGAGCATTGCAGCGGGAACACGTCCCGGTGACCTTTCGGTGACAGATGTTGGGCCGCCGTCCGTCCCCTCGGTAATGCAGGAATGCGAGAGGCACGACAGGATTAGAGAGCCCGGGCAAAGCAATCAGAGCGGTCACAGTTTGGTGCCATTTATCTCGGGGCGCTAAAAGGATTATCGGGGCAATTCCGGAAACTCGGGTGAATATTAAGAGCTCACGGAGGGCAGCTGAGGTCCTTGGGCTGGGAAGGGAGGGATGTGTTTGCTCTTTGCAGAAATCTGGTGCAGGAGGATGATTTACCTCAGCGCAAGCGAAGTTGCAAGAATAGTTGAAAAGGAATAAGCAGTTTATCAGCACCTGGAGGAAAAAAAAAACCAAAGACTATCATGATCAGTAGGCACCAGGTTCATCAAAATGAAATTATGGCAAATTA
This sequence comes from Picathartes gymnocephalus, assembly GCA_013390045.1. NCBI lineage: Eukaryota > Metazoa > Chordata > Aves > Passeriformes > Picathartidae > Picathartes > Picathartes gymnocephalus. Next base: position 31,877 of record WEKY01051232.1, read on the forward strand.
AATTAATTTCTGCCTCTCAAAAGCTAAGAGGCTTACTGCATAATGAGGGAGAGGGAGGTGTAATATATCTCAGTGCTAGCAGGGCGGTTACAAAGGATTCAAGGGGCTCTCCCATTAGGAAATAAAGTGAAACTTTTAAAATTAAAACTTACTTGGGAATAGTATGGGCGGGAGAAAGAAAACGTGAGAGGTGACTAATGGCAGTGACAGTGTAGAGCTGCTTCCCGTGGGGTCCTGTTTTGAGAGCTGTCAGCAATGACTTGACAGATGGAGTCTGAGGCGATGCTGAACTCATCGGCAGGTGATGCAGGGTTAAGCGGGGGAGGGTCTCATAAACTGTTCTGCAGATAATTTAGTTGAAAAACACAAATCTGAATTGCTGGTAGTGGTTAATGAGTAACTAGCTGCCTGCAGCTGGTCAAATCCTACAGGGGAGCAAGCATTCTTCTTTCAGTAATAACTGCTTCTTTATTTATGATTATTTAATTTTAAGAAGCCATGATAAAAAAGGTATTTAAAAACAGGTATTGAAAAAGCCATGAAAAATTTTGCTAAGGTTTGCACTTCTGTGATGAAATTTGTGAGGGCTGCTGACAGAAATTCCTGTGTTTTAATGCTGAACCACTGAACAACAGAACTGCAAACCGTGTTCCTCATCTCGAGATGGTATTTCACCCTTGTCAGGTGGGTTTGAAATACCTCCCCTTCTTTTCCCACTCAGCCACAGACCATCCCCTAAGCTCCTGTAAGAAAAATAGTGCCACGTCTCCTAATACTTTCAAGTGACAGGCAAATTGGAAATCCATGATGCTTTTATTTTAGAATATTGTGTGACTTGAAACCTGGAAGCAGCAGTTCGTATTTCTCCTGCCTTTTACTCTGCTGGATGATTTACACCTGTGCAGAGGGGTTTGCTGACAGATCAGAATTAGAGCTCTTATTTTGCTCTGTTGTAAACTATTCCTCAACATGCACAATTAGATCTTGAAGATGAAATAGTGGGGGCGAAAAAAGGCTGAGAAAGTCAGTTTGGAGCCAGAATAAGTAGATTCAACGTTTCTTCCTTTGATGACTGTAACAACATAGTAAATATACTTTAGAGCTTGTTGAAATTTAGTGAAACAATTTAGATCAGCTTGGATGGGGCCATGAGGAACCTGATCTACTGGGTGGCATCCCTGCCCGTGGCACAGGATTTGATTTTTAAGGTTGCTTTCAACCCAAACCATCCTGTGAGACTGTGATTCTATGATTCTAAAAAGTAACCTCTCCTTCCTAGTTCATCTTTCTGCTTTGTTTATATCTTCAATAAATGCTTAGAGGTGAGAGGTGCCCCCGGCATTCATCATTCAGGACGAGACTCGGTAGTCCTTGATAGGAAAGATGTGTGCTAATGCCTTTACAAACAATTCCACGGGTGAGGGGATGGGTGTTAATGTCTTTGAAATGGGTCTTAATGTCTCTACTAACTTCGAGGAGCAGGGTGGTTACAGAGCCTGGACAGTTTGACTCCTGAAAGAAATGGGTGTGCACAAGCCTGAGTTTCTGAACTTCGGGGAAAAATGCCAGGTTCAAGGGGGGATATGTGGCAGGTGGTTTGGGAAGGCTGAACCTTCCTGGTACCTCAGGCAATGGGGAAAGGAAGAGGGCAAGGTATGGCCAGGAGTTTGGGATAAAAGGAGGCTGTGCCCTCCGAAACCCCGAGAGAGAGAAAACCCCGCGGGCTGTGCCCCGGTGGACTCTCTCCCTGTATTTGAATAAAGTTACAGGACTCCTCTGTCTGCTTTTCACCGCTGGATTTTCCATCATCCTGCAGAATGAGCTTCGGGGCTTTCTGTGGGCAGTAAAGTGCAGTGGACCTAATGCAGCAGAAGTTTCCATCCTACAGATGAGTGTTTCAGCTTCCTCATGATGGAGAGAAGGGAGGCAGACACTGATCTTGCTGGTGACCAGTGACAGAACCCCAGGGAACGGCTGGAGCTGTGTCAGGAGAGGCTTAGGTTGGATATTAGGAAAAAGTTCTTCCCCCACAAGGTCGTTGAGCACTGGAACAGGCTCCCCAAGGCATGGTCACGTCTCCAAGCCTGCCAGAGCTCAAGGAGCATTTGAACAATATTCTCAGGGTCAGGGTGGGATTTGTGGGATCTTCCTGTGCAGGGCCAGGAGTTGGGCTTGGATGATCCTCGTGGGTCTCTTCCAACTCGGGATATTTTCTGGTTTTCTGGTTCTGCCGTAGGATCATCCTGGCTGTGTAGGATACACTGGAGTGGTGGGTCACCACTCATGTGTGGATTCTCTGCATCATTTTGGAGGTGCTGTTTAAGTTTGGAGTGGGAGCTTCAGACAAAGTTTATTAGAGAAGCTCTTGTTGAGTCTCGAGGTGCAGAAAAGGACCCCTTTGCTTTCTAAACTCCTCAGAGAGGAGCCTGGGGGCAGCTGGATCAAGGCTCATCCCTGGACTTTGTCAACAGTCCAAGTTTTACAACTTTGTCCCTCAGACGTTAATGGTGGCAAATCAGATTTAAGTGTATAAAATGGATTATTTATTATGACAAATGATTAGACAACAGAACTCAATCAGAATTATTTACTACACAGCATAAAAGCTAAAACTACTATTATTGTATCAGACAGGATAGTGCACTATATCACAACAATATTTAAAAAAAAAAATTATTAAAGCTACCAAAACAAACAATTGTTAGAGATTGATGTAACTCACCCAGGCCAATGACTGTGGGCAAATCTCTTCCACTCAGCCTTGAGGGACATCCTTGGAGAGCATGCCCTACCCAAAGGATGAATCTCTGAGGAGGAATATGATAGAAGAATCTATCCTATGGAAAGTGGGCTGGACTTTCAGAGTGTGCAGGGGCTGGCTGCCACTCGTGTGCCTCCAGGTCAGCTTAGCAGCTCATCTGCCAAATCTCTGCCTCACTATCAGGGACTTGGTTTGAGGTTGGTGTGGCAGATGGGTTTTAATGTAATTCAACACCAAAACCCAGCCCATGGTGCCCCTCTCAGCCACCACTAATAGCTTGAAAATTAGGGCATTATTTGAGATTTTTGACCACATTCCAGTGCAGAAATTCATGCTACAGGTGTCCCCCTCCACAGAGCACAAAGAATCTCCGTTGGATTTTCTCTGTAGTTACACACCTTTATTAGGTGGAGAAAGGGGAATAGGATCCTAAGGATCCATTGTTGTCCCTGTGGGCAATGCATGAAGTTTTATCTACGTGTATTTGTGGTTTGCTGGGGCCTATAAATTCCCGCAGCCACCAGTCCTTCACAGAATCCATCTGTAAGGCAGGAAGGAGATGTCCTGTGGTGCCAACAATTTCCCTCTGCATATTTGTTGCACCCTTATGCATTTCTGTCTCCAGCAGCAATGGAATAAATGTAAATGCAGCTGCTCAACTTACATCTGCTTAAGCCACAGATCCTGCAGCTCAGTGCTCTGCTCAAAGTACTCTGATTTTTACCTCTTTTTCGATAAGAAAATCCGAATAGATGTTACAGCAGCTGTGAAAAACACAAGTTTTGGGTTATGCTGAGCTATGTGGCTTAACTCTTGCCAATCCTACTTGACCACTCTTAAGTGCAAAAAACTCCAAGGCTGTGCAGTTGCCCTGTACCAAAGGGGACTCTGAATCTAATGATGTTCAAGCCACTACAGCAAAGGTATCTTTGATCTGTAGCCAAAAAACTCATTACTGCTCTTCCATTAAGGATTAGATGAAAATAAAATAAGTTATATCTTGTTTTATAAGTGGAAGTGCCATTTCCTGCTGGAGCTGGAAAACAAAGTTCTTTGGGATTATTTTAAGTATCAGCAGGCAGGGTGAGGCAGAGAGAACTCCTTCCCCTGCTGGTGTTTGCTGTTGCACTTGGGGTCTGATTATTTTTCCGCTGAATTGGTCATTCATCAAGTGTCTCAAAGAAGCAGCAGAGGCAGAAGTTCAGCTCTCTCCTGGTGTCCCTGCCGAGAAGGAGAGCAGCCACTGCCACATCTGCCTCTTTGCAGTGCTCCTTTTAAAACTGGATAAATAAATTAGAGAGATGATCGTTCAAAGAACAAACTGTGAGCAGCTGGGGATCACGGATTCGCTGGACTGTGCTCCTCCAGCAGCGGAAACTGCAGCCACGGGGAACTCGCAGGCAGCAGTTTGGCATCTCCTGGATTATTTAGTGCATTGTCTTTGCAGTGTTTGTGCATGCAGAAATGCTCAGCAAGCGATGTTACTCCTCCTAAAAGATGCCCTGTCTGGTTTTTACCCTTCCAGGGTTTGTTTGCAGAGCAGACCTCTAGACAGGTAAATCTTTAACTACATTTGTATTTTAGGTGCTTGGCAGCTCCACAGATGGAGTATTAATTTACTGTTGTGTGCAGAACTCTTTTGAAAAGGAAATTTTATTCATCAGAGACACCCCTTTAATTAACTTCCATTAATTAAAGGAAGAGAGGAATATAAAGATAGATAATAATACTAATAATGCTACTATGTTAATAATAATAATAAAAACACCAACCAGAACAACAACAGCAACATATCTTGTTACCATTACAAATTAAAATAAAATGCTGCAGGAAGAAGAGTTTTGAGAGGGCTTTTTTTAAAATTAAGATCTTAATAGCATTTAATGTAAATTAAATATAATCATTGTCTGATTCCTGAGTGCATCTCTGAGGCTGAAGAATCAGAAGTTAATTGTGCTGACAACATAGTGGGAAGTGCCAAAATCAAGCACCAGCATGTTGGTTAAAGTGCATTTTGAATTAAGAGGTGGAAGGCAGAACTTTTATTTTTTTGTACTCCTGCTCCCAGTTATTTTGCAGCAAAGTTCATGCCCAGCACAAATTTGTTATGTAAAGTATCTAACATAAAATTTACATTACAATGCAAATGAAGAAGACTTTATTTAACTTTAGAGATTGGGAAGGATCAGATGCAAGAGCCTAACAAGCCATTTTACTTTGGGGATGGGGAATTACTGGTATGTAAATCCCTGAGTTGTTCTGTGGGCAGATAATTTAATGAGCTCTGCAAAATGGATGTCAACTCCAGCATCTTGCTTTCCATTAAGAGGAATTAGGTATGGAAATCTGAGATTTGAATCTGCTGCTTATCGAATTCATGCATTTGGTGGCAAGATTTACTTGATTAAGAGATTTGGGATCAGGCTGACTGTGCGCTCCTCAAAGTTTAGCAATGTGACCGGATTCAATTCCCAGCTCCCTCTCCTGCAATGGCAGTGTGGGATACCTCTCTGTGGTAGATACGACCTCTTCCATCTCAAATTAAAAGGGATGTAAGTGCTCAGCTCCTGCAGTGAGTCCTGGGATCATCAGTAAATGAAGCACATTTTGATGAACGAACATAGAAATTATGTCTTAATTTAAATAAACAGAGGTAATAACTCGTAATTGGATCCAGTTCTGTCTTCATAGGAGACTATTTCTCCTTATTGCATGGTGCCAAAGGAGTCCCTGCCTTCCGTGTGAGTGTTCAACCCTTGACACACATCTGGATTCCTGTTCTGCAGCTAAGAGGTGTTGTCTTCATGGTGTACTAAGCTTTCACCTGTAGGCACCTTACATGAAATCAAGTGTAATTTTGTTTCCTGGCAGGGTGGTGAGGCCCTGGCACAGGTTGCCCAGAGAAGCTGGGGCTGCCCCATCCCTGGAAGTGTTCTAGGGATGGACAGGGCTTGGAGCAACCTGGGATAGTGGAAGGTTTCTCTGCCCATGGCAGGGGGTTGGAATGAGATGGTCTTTAATGTCCCTTCCAACCCAGGCCACCTTGTGATTCCATGGTCTTAGACAGCTTTTCCAACTGAGCTGTTTGCACAAAAACATTGAAGTGGGAAAAAACCTGCCAAATTTTGGATTGAGACCTCAACAAGAGAGGTCTCAATTTATTTGTAGTTCAAGTTGTGTTTGGTAAAAGCTGTTTGGGGATTGGCCTTGATCTTCAAAGGAGATGCTGAAAGTCTCAAAAGAGCTGCTTTCCATCAGAACTGACAGAGAAGCAGGAAGGAGCTGGAGAGTCAGGATGGGCCATGGGTCTTCAGGACTGAGGGACCATAAATAGACATCTTGACATTTTTTAAATCAAAGTACTTCCATTCATTCCATACCTCACCACTCTTAAAACAAACAGACAAACAAACAAACAAAACAAAAACCAAACAAAAACAAACAAAAGCCCAAACCAAAGCAAACAAAAACAAACAAAAAACCCCACCACACACACACAAAAAAAGAAAAAAACACTGACAAATTAGTCTTTTTTTTCAATACAACTGTGCTTCATATATGTCCTCTAAGGGAGAAAAACCATCATTTTCTACAGGTCTTTTCCAAGTATTTCTTGAGTTTTTGAATGAAACCTCATGGAAAACCACTCCTTCCTGACTAAAACGATGTGAAGTGCTCTCTGGAGAAGCTTAGAGGCTGAGAGTGCCCTGTTGACCTTCGAAAGCTTGAGAACTGCTGGACTGAGCTAATAAATACCTTTGGGAAGCACTTACACCTCTTCCCTTTCATTTGTGTGGTCCCAAAGAGCAAGGCCAGCAACCAGTGCTTACAAGGAATAATGGTACTGGAATTTGGGGTGTAAAGTGGGGGGACACCCATGACTGGAGGTTTGGCTCTATGCCTGCCTGTTTCAGTGCTGGTAAAGCAGCTCTGCACCTTCACCTTCAGGGCTTTCCTGGCCATACTGTGTCACTGAGGGGTAGGTGACCAGGCTAAGTACACTTACCCTGCTCAATTTCAGATTTCTCTCCTGAGTACAATATTTTCCTGGGCAAGCCATCAGGCAACTCCTCAGTCTCCTTTTGCTGTACAACCTTCTTTGAAAATTTGCAATACCAACCATCTGTGATGGCCTTGCTCCCTGTGCAGCCCCAGTTCTCACCTTGTCACTTCTCTCTGAATGGTTCACAGGCTTTGTGCTGACAGCAGGAAGAATTTTTTGGGCACCTCCTTCCCAGTATTTCCTTCTGGCTTCCATTGCTGGTGAAGACCCAGGACTCCTGCAGCCCTCCTCTGCCTCCGTGTGCTGCTGTTGTTGTGTTGTCTCGATTCCTCTGCAGCTTGATAAATTTCTCCAAGTGTCTCATTATGCAATTAATTTCAATTGCAATTCCCATCATCTCTTCTCTTCTGCAGGCATGCCACCCAGCAGGAGACTAATAAAACCATCACGACTAGCACCAAAGCCATCAAGCAGCTGTCTGAGGTTGTCAGAGGCTCATCCAGGGTATGTGTCAGTCAAGATGCTGTTGGGGGAGAATGATGGTTCTTGTGGAAGGAGAAATAATGAAAATAAGAACTGGCAGTGGGTGCTTTAAAGCTGTTAAGCTCTGTGTCTTGCTATAACTTCCTTTCCTCTCAAACAAGTGTAGTTTTTACTTATAAATAACCCAAGGGAAAGCAGCTGCAGACACCAGTTCTCCTCCCAAAACTGGATCATGTGGAATTAGAAATCAAGAACTCGGCAACAAATCCTTTGGCCAGTTCACATCTATCTCAGGGTCTCAGTTTGGGTGAAAATATTGCAGAAATCATCTGGCTTCACATGAGTTTGGCCTTGGTTGAAGACTCAGTTGTGGGTGCACGGGGTGCAGGTGACTTTGGGAGTGTGTTTTAAGTGTCTGGAAAGGCCAAAGCCATGGAATGCATCTGGATATGACGCTGATTCAGTGCTGTGTGCTCGTGCAAAGGCAGCTTTGGGGATAGATAAATACAGGCTGTGGTCACATCAGAGCAGGATTTTAAATCAGAGTTTACCCCACTCTGAATTCCACTTTACCCCAGAAAATCCCATCTGCTTTGTGGGCAGACTGGGTTGTCATCTGTAGGTTCAACTCATTTGAGCATCAGTGCCACAAGATATGAATGATCCCCATCCCGTTGTCCCCAGTGCAAAGATTGGAGGTTTTTGACCTCCCTACAATGATTTTATACCCCAAATGTTCCTGCTGACTTTGGCCCATGATGTGCATCATGGGCAAGAACACAAGCAAAGTGTGGGGACCAGATTCCAGCTGGTGTGAGAGCTGAGGAGAAATTTCACCCACATAACAGGTGATTCACCACCTGAAATGAAAATAAGGCCAATTCTATTTGATTTCTGTTACACTCTTGCTTCCAGCATCCATATGGTTTTTAAGTCGGGAACTTTCCTGAACTCATGTTTTATTCTCACTCACTCCCTGCCATTTTCCAAAGTCCTGTATTACTTCAACTCTGTTCTCGTTGCCCTTCCACCTAGAAATAAGACTGCTCTAAACACACAACTCATCTCTGACCAAGTGTTTTTACAGCCTGGATTTATGGCACTTGCCAACAGGCAGTTGAGATAAGGATTTAAAAGTTGGATCACCCCAGGCTACCTTGGTAACCTGTGAAGGACCATGTGCAATTCAGCCTGCCTTAAAAAAAATCAGTGGATGATGGTCTACTCCAGAGAATGAGGAGGGAAGCCTGGAATGACTGTTTCCACATGTAGACATCAAACTTAATTCAAGGATAATTTTTAAGATATTGCTTTGATTGGTGATGAATGGCAAGGACTGTTGTGGATTTTTTGGTGTGTTTGTTTGTTTGGGTTTTTTTTGTGCGTGTGTGTGTGGTTTTTGTGGTTTTGTTTGTTTGGTTTTTTGAGGTTTTTGTTTTGTTTTGGTTTTGGTTTTGGTTTGTTTTTTTTTTCTTGCATAATTACATCTGAGCTTAATGAAACGGGAGATGCTGCCTTGGAGATATTGGGATCTGGGCTTTCTTTGTGCTGCTCTCCAGGCTCTGTTTTGTGACATAAATTGGGTCCAAAGGGGAATCAGGCAAGGTCACATTAAACCCAATTACAGTACCACACAAGAATGTCATCATTTGCCCTTGAAGCCCATGGGGAGTCTCAGGAGAAGAGGTTTTACTGTCATGGGGAGAAAAATGCAAAGTTGAAGGGAACATATTTAAGAGCTGAAGGAAATAGACACAGAAACAATTTCAGTAAGATGAGGAATAAACTTGCTGCTCTCTACTATATCACATAATAACTTTTTTCTGCTCACTGGTCAATTAATTTAGTATATATATTTTTTTTTAACTCTTCTTTTCTAACAGTGTGGAGTTTAAGTAATTAAACCTACAAATTTTGATAGAAAGCCTGTAGCCCTCGACCCTTCTAAAGAATAAATTGTTCTGGTGGATATTGGCTGCTGGTCAGTAAGTCCCTCTCGGGAATGTGGGTAGCACTGCAAACTCTCCTCCCATAAAATTACTCACAGCATGAAAAGCCTTACAGAGCTTTATAGTTAGTCCTTACCAATCCGTTTTTCTGTGGATTGCTTTGCATGCACACACAGACCAAAAAAAAAAAAAAAGGCATTTTTTCCCCTTTCTTCCTTATTTTCCACCAGTAATGCACTGCCAACGAGATGCAATATGGGACTTTCTCTGACTTCCCATAAATCTCCAAGTGCTGCTGGAGCTATTGGAATCAGGATGCCCAACTGAGCAAATTGATAGTGTTGCAGGAGCAAAGATGCTGCTCTAAGTGGATCAGGGTGCTACAAGGCAGGAGATTGATGGAAAATGGCTCTTTTAGGGCTTCAGTCCAAACTAACCTCAAAGGATGTAAATAGAGAGGTAGATCTGGAATTCCATTTTTGTCTAGGGTGAGTGCTGGAGCATAAGATCAGCTCTCCAGGGTGACAGTCTTATCTTATTTTGCATGTGGAAAAAACATAAGGTTTATGGACCTTTAGCTATAGAATAGGAATAATGATACTTGCCCTGCTCTAAAAATGGTTTTAAATCTTTAGATGATGAACTGGGATATTCTTCTGTGTGTGAAAATACTGCCATTAAAATTAAAGATGTTTATCCCATCCTTTATGAAATCTGCTTTTGTAATCCCAAGCAGTTTTCTGAAACAGATGAAATGGCTGTAAAGTGAACATTTCTGCTCAGTAGCTTTAGTGTAGTTTGGGTTTTGTGTTCCACTAGTTTTTTAAGGTGACATCCCACTTCCTTGAAGCATTTCCCTCTGTAAAACCTGGACATGTGAGCTCCTGCACATGTGAAATCTGAAACCCAGGGTGTAGAACAGTTCCAGGAGAACTGTTTGGCTTTGGTCGTTCCCTCTGAGAGCAGAGATTTGGAAGCATGTTGGATACTTACATCAATCTGACTGTGTTCTTCCTTCCAAGTGCATTTTTTTTTTTTTTTAAACATAGATTGAAATCTTGCTGGAGCAATCTCCAACTGTAAAAGCAGCAACATTTGGGTTCATAATTTGGAAAGCATGAAGATAAGCTGGTTTCTGACAGTCAGACCAAGCAGAGGGGATGTTGTGGCTGATTGACTTCTCAAGTCCAGTAAACCGTGACTTATCATCTGAATAAAGAACTTTTTATAGAAGATCCCTTCAATTATTTTCTCCAATGCTATCTTGAATATCCAAAATGGCATTTTTTACTTTCACTTTACCTGAAAGACCAAAGCATCACGTTTCCTAAAATAAAATCCTGTTGCATTCTGGCAGCCCCAGTGAGACTGACTCTTTTAGAAAATCTTTTGTGTCCACCTTATTTATTTGGTGTCTCCCACCAGGACAATTTCCCATGGTCACAGACAGAGCCTGCTACTGGGTTTCTCTCTAGCAGACCTGCTAACCAGCTTTCTTTCTTTCCCAAAACAGCAAGAACGGCTTCAGCTGGACAGGCTGAAGAACCAGCTGTCAGATGCCATCCAGAGATACGGAGCAGTGCAGAAAGTGAGTGTCCCTCTTGCTGCCACTCTCCCATCTGTGAATTTGGGAATGTGTTAAGTGTGAGTGGAATTCCCAGGAGCCTGGAGCATCTCCACAGGGCTGCTAACGAATAGTTTCTTCCCTCTTTTCTTTTTTTGTCAGTGAAGCAATCATAGACTCATAGAATTAAGGTTGGAAAAGACTTTTAAGATCATCGAATCCAACCATCAACCCAGCACCACCTTCCCCATGTCCTTAAGGATCCACACATTTACTGCACACTTGCAGGGATGGTGTCTCCACCACTTCCCTGGGCAGCCTGTTCCAATGCTTGACAGGCTTTTCTCTGCAGATATGTTCCCAAATTTAGTCCAAACTAAACCTCCCCTGGGGCAGCTCGAGGCCATTTCCTCTTGTCCTCTCACTTGTTCCCTGGGAGAAGACATTGACCTTCACCCGTCTGCACCCTCCTGTCAGAGCTGTGGAGAGTGAGCCTCCTTTTCTCCAGGCTGAGCCCCACCAGCTCCCTCAGCTGCTCCTCATCAGCCTTGTGCTCCAGACCCTTCCCCAGCTCCATTCTCTCCTCTGGACCTGCTCCAGCCCCTCAATGCACTTCTTGTCCTGAGGGGCCCAAAACTGACCCCAGGGTTTGAGGTGTGGCCTCACCTGTGCCAAGTTCAGCACTGACAATTCAAATGTTTCCCCACCTTCTGGCTCTGCTCTGCTATTTGGCTGTGCCAGAAAGTTTCCAGGCACTGGAAAGGCTTCCAGGTCTTGTGGTTTGGATCTGTTACCAAGCTGTTTAATAAAACAAGCAAAGCCTGAACTCCAGTTCCTTCCTTTGCTTCTTGTTCACCTGCTTTGCCCTGGGGAGGCTCTGCTGATGAGCAGATTTGCTTTGCTTTTACACACTGTAGTAATGACTTAAATTTACCATCTCCAAACTGCTTCCCTCCCCGGCAGTGCAAGTTAGGAGATATATCTGGATTAATCAAAACAACCTGGACAAACTCTGGTGGCTTTCCTATATCACTTTAATGAGTCTGACGCATGCCTGCAACAATGGGAAGGATATATTGTAATTATAGAGGTGTAATGAAATTTGGCTGGCAACATGCACTTAATAATGTGTCTCTATTAGAAACACTCTGGACTGATTGATTTCCCAGCACTTGCTGCCTATGCCTTAGAAAATAAATAAATAGAAGTACATAAAATTGCAGTTCAACAGCACGTCTGTCATAATAGAATTGTATCATCTCTAGTGCTGCCTCATGTTTTAAACTATTTACCTGTCCTATTCAAGAAACTAAGTGTGGGATCTTTAAATGAAATTATTTTTTGTGTTAAATGAGAAGTTGGAAAGATTTGGGTAAAGAGCTCCACCCCCATACACACACACATATCTTTTTTATACTTTGTTTTCCTCTAATGTTCATGAGTACAGTCCATCTGAACTGTATATCTCAGTTGGATTTCTTTTGTTTTAAAATCTGTCATCAATTCAGAAGTGCCAAAATTAACCACTGCAGTTTGTGAATGCCCGGCTGCGTCAGGAAACCAATCTGAGTGATAAATTGCTACTTATCCACGTCCTAGCTGTCATTCCTTAAATGCCTGTTTCAGTTTTGATAACCTTGTCATTCTGGAAGCTTTGAAGACTTTTAATACCTGCAAGACTGAACTTTTCAATGCTTTTATATCCCTTGTTTTTTTTCTAAAGAGTAAGAGCTTTCTCTGTGTCTTTTTCTTTAGACAGCAGAAGAAAATAGCTTCATGTGACTCCCTCCCTAAATATTTGGACTCTTTCTCAGCCATTTTCCCTCTTATTTCTTTTTTTTCTTTTCCTTTTAACAGAAAATAGCAGAGAAATCCAAAGCTTTGCTTCCTACTGGGCAGAGAAGCACCAAGCAGGTAAGTTCATGTCTGTCTCTGTGTTTGACAGTAAGTACAGTGCTAAAAAAGAGCTGTTTTCTAACCTCACTAATGATGCTGAAGAGCCTGGAACTCCTCCACTGCCTACATTGAGGCCAGTGAGGTGTTTTTCCAGTAGAGATGTGTGACGTCTTTGGAGGTGGAAGATAACAGGACTCGGGGAAAAAAGACTTATATAAGACCTGTTTAATTATTCTCTGCTTTTCTGTCCTCATGGGGCTTTTTTTCCATTCTTGATGAGAGTTTTGTCTGCTATGAAATACATCAAAAAGCAGTCCTACTCCCCCTTTTCCTGGAAGCTGGGCTTGTAGGCACAGTGAAATCAAAATCCAAGGACAATTTCATAGAAGGAATTGAGAGGGGTTTTTATCAAACCTGCCCTCAGATTTAAGAGAAATTATGTATTCTGCTTTCTTTGGCAACTTTGCATTGTGGTTAACTATTGTATACATATGCAAGTGGAGCCTTTCTATTATCTTTTAACCCATATTAGGAAATTCTTCAATGAATAAATACCATATAGAATCAGAATATATATATTTGTTTTAATCTGTGTATACATATTCATATATTCTGATTACTCCATACATGGTGCATACATTCAGTTTCATATGTACAGGTATGTGAATGTATATACAAAGGATAATTAGATGCATGTGTGCCTGTGAACACATGCAAATTATTCTAAAGATATGTTTGTGTAAGTTTATATGTAGGTGTATAGAAAAATGTGTAGTCTTTCATAAACAGTAATTCAAAATACTATAGATTTAATAGCTGTATGTGTGTGTGTGTGTTTAAGAAACCTCCAAAAATTTCCAAGACAGGTTTGATGCCAGGAGATCCTTTGGCTGCAGTAAGAGTCCAACAGAGATTAGGTTGGCCTCTCAAACACTGCGTGCTAAAAACCTTGTAGGCATTTGCAACTGATGCTGTGCCACCAAAATCCAGAACTCTATGCCCAGTTTCAGTGATTATTTCTGATATTTTTGATACTTTTTTCATTTAGAGGGCAGTCATCAGGTTTTCTGCTTTCCTGATGACTTGTCCCTCCCTACCTTGCTGTGCCACTTGGTTTTCTACAATCTCCTTAATGTATATAAGAAATAGTTGTACTTTATAACTTTGAATTGATGACTCTCTGTAAAAAGAGTGGAATGGTGCCACTGAAGACCCCATCATTAGTGCAGATCAATGGACCAAAGCTTTAATATTAACTGAGTTTCAGGCAATTACAACTCTGCCTTAGACCTTGTTGCTTAGTTGGTTTAGGTGTCAGTGAAATGAAACTGAGGTACCAAAGGGCTGATGAATTCCTTTATCCCACCTGAGGATTACCACCACTACCTTTGGGGTGAATGTGCACAGATGTTACTTTCAGCTCTGTTTATAAAAACTGAACACCTTTTTTTTGTCCACCAGCTGCTGATCTGTGTTGATCAGGGGCAGAAATAACACAGCCTTTAACTGTGGTCAAATCCAACGTACATTAAATATTTATTGGGTCATTTTGTGCAAATGAACTGTGATTTGTTTTCATGCTGTCCGTACTGCATCACTTTTTGGGCTTTTAACCAATTTTGTTTGACTGCAGTTGATGGAGTGGGTTGCAGAGGAGGGAGCAGCTCTGTCCTTGCCTGGATCACCATGCGGTGGCATGGCCATGGCTGCTCCATAGGATGTGGGACACTGCTGGCCATTAACCAGTGCAAATGGAATGAAGAGTGCTAATTACTGCTAATTGTTGGCACTGGGAGCAAGGCTGGATGAAACCAGCTTAATGTGATATGCTGCAAATGGTTGATGACTGTGAAACAACCTTCTCTGGAAGTAAGCAGGGTTTTAATATGGGGGAAAAAATAGAATGTCAAACAAAAATACTCAAATCTTGAAGGGAGTAATGATGGGGTTGGGAACAAAAGGAGGCTGGAGGAAGAATGGGACAGAGACAAACCCCCTTTGCCTTAAACCAGGTAAGAATCCAACCACGGGGAGACTGTAGCAGGATCCGTTTGGTGTTGGTCAGGCAGAATCAGCAGAAATTGGGTCAGACTGGATCAGCTCAGGTTGTTTCTCCTTGTAGCTGTCACTTGCAGGTGAAGTGAAGTGGTTTTTGGTGGATTATGAAAAAGGAGGTTGTAGCATGTTCTGGGTGAGATGGTTCTGACTCAGAAATAGGCTTGATCACACCCAGAGCAAATCTTTTTCATGCAGTGACACTTGCTTGGGCAGGGGACACCTGAGCCTTTATGCAAGAAAGGATGAAAATTAATTCACAGCTGCTTCATCTTCCCTGTACATTCGCAGCTTCACACGTCTCCTCTTCTTCCTCCCTCAAGTACAGAAAGGAGAAAAATTAAAGGTATAAACCTGCTGAAGGCAATGCAGTGGTGCGGTTAGTTTTAACTTATTATTATTATTATTTTTCCAGTAGCAGATTGGCCAGGACATGCAAATTTACAGTTCCCACAGGAACTGTAACCTGACCACTATGTGAATATATTAAGGCATTAAAGTTAACATCCTACACAGTAATGCAAAATACTACATATGTTCGGGAGACCTGATTTATGGGCCCTGCGAAGCTGCACAGTGACTTGGTGCAGATCCAGCCTTGATTGAAACTCTGCTTGCTTGCAGGGCTTTGTTCTCTTTTATTTATACTTTAATTTATTATGGCAAATTGTAAGAGGTCTGAAGAATACTCATTTTTCTGGATGCCTCTCCCTGTACTTTTCTCCCCCTGGTGAGCAGAAAAGGTGAGATGTTGGGTAACACAAGCCCTAATAATTTCCCTTTAGGGAGTAATTGATTCCCTAGACCCATGTAACAGGTAAAAATTGCCATGAGAAGCCTTGGGAAAATTAGTTTCCTGCCCATTGTGGCTTGTTGTAAGTACTCTTTAATTGAGTTTATTTGTTTATAAAGGCAAAATAAAGGCATTGATCCAAAATTCCTTGAAGCCTGAAGTTATATAAATTCTTAATCAAATATGTGTTTGTAGGAACGTGTTTGTGTATAGACAAATCGATGGAGTTCTATAGGTGCGTATATTGAAAGACACAACTTTTTACTACACTAAATGATCATTGCTGAACGTGCCTTGTGGCAACAATCAGAAAAGAAGACAAACCTTTTCCCTTGAATCTGTGAAAGTAATTTTAAGTATTCACCTGCTGGCCAAAATGAGACATCAAAAGGCTCGTTAAGGGGAATTTTGGAAGGTAGTTTCCAGCTTGTGGGAATTGCTGGTGCAGCCTGCAGCAGAGACAGGATTTGGGGGTATGGTCACCTCTGCTCCTGATTTTTTTTGAGGCAGATGAGCTTCAGATCCCACTTCTCCCCCTGAACAGACACACCAAGGTGCAAACTCCTCCTCCCAGGCAGAGTCCAGTGTGGGATTGGGAGTATCTTGGGAGTCCCCTGGAACCTGGGACAGTGTGCTCAGTGGCAGGAGAGGCTGGGGTGGGTGAAATCCATCCCACACTGCAACAACTGGATATAATATGATAATCTTCTAATAGCACAGAATAGATTATCCATAATATTATAATAATAAATGGTAGACTGTGGAAAATCCAAAACAGAGCCAATAATGTGTCTGAGCACAGGGGATGAAAAGAACCCTTCTTTCTAACTCTTTATAATTATTGTGCATCCAGCATCATCTGCTTCTGATAGAAAGAATCTGTTCTTGTGCCCATGGTTGAATGAGTTCAAGTGATGGGGCTTGGAGCAGCCTGGGATAGTGGAAGGTGGCCCTGCCCATGACTGGGGGCTGGGACAAAATGATTTTGAAGGTCCCTTCCAACCCAAACCATTCTGTGATTCTCTGCAATTCTCTCTTCTCCACTAATGGGGAGAAAAGTGGATTTTTCTCACCATGCAGACTTTGTGGGTGGTTCTCCCATGGGAGTGGGAGAAGGGGAAGCAAAGCTCTGTTTTAGCTGAGGAATGAGTTTTTGAGTTTTTATCTAAAACCACATCAAAAATCTGAACAGACTCTTTTTTTTTTTTTTTTGAAGAAACTTTCCTAGCAATATTTAGAAATTAAAATTACAGTAATTGTCATGGTGTAATGCCATCCCTCTTCATTTCCTGCTGCTCACGGGGAGAGGAAAGGATAATTACTGCTCTGCAACATGGGAGTTGCCAAAAAGATGCCTTTGTTTCTTATTCTATGGGCCTACTTGACCCATCTCTCAGAGGTCGGTAAATTATATTTCTTAGGAGCACAAAGATGGGTAATAAATATCTATTTGCATATACAAGTTGTTTTTTTTTTTTTTCTTGTTTTTTTTTTTTTCTCCTGACTGCATCAGTTTATTATTGCTTTAAATGGACTTCCTTCCCACAGGAAGCATAATTTCTCCCTTTCTTCCTGTGTTTATGAAGTTGTTCTTTTTATGTGATTAGAGTAAAATTCTCATTTTGGGGGCAGCAAGATGCAGTCCTTGGCTTTATGGGAGAATAACTTTTTTTGGTGGTAGTATCTGCATAAACTGCATATATATATGTGAGTGTGTAATGACTTTGGTTATTTGGACTTCTATTTTTACCAGATCCTTGTCATGGTAAATGTTGTACAAGCACAGCTACTCCCTTGTGCCACCCTGAGGACCTCACAGGCCAAGCCAAAACCAACAGCCTGCTTTGAACAGTAATTAATGATGAGTTTTTAATGCAGTAGGGGCTCCTCATGTTCCTCATGTCTGAAACTAGCTTCCACATTTGTGAGAGGATGTGGTGTGTATTTTCCTGAAATGCAAGATTTAATTTCTTTCTTAAATACAGCTTTTGCCCCGACAAATGGAGCTTTTTATTTACTCATTTGTCTTATTGACTCTACCATCTTATCTCAGAACTCATCCCAGTTCCTAATGTTCCAGTCTGCTGTATCTCAGGAAATCAAGTCTAAGCTTCCGTGATAATTTATCTTGCATATGTGGTAGTAATTGCTATGTCTTTTCAAGGTCGTTTGGGATGCAGCTACTTCTGTAAAAAGTGCTATTTCAATAATGTCAACTTTGTTTTAAATGACTGTGCATCCATTAAAAGCCATATTGTAATCAACCCACTCCCGTTCCTAGGGTTGTCAATACGGAGCATTTAAATCACACAATTATTTTTTCTTGACTTTACTCAAATGTGGGCTTTTGTTTGGTTTTAAAGGGTTTGGGGTTTTTTTAAGGCAGTCATTAAAGCAATTTTCTTAAGAAAATTTAAATATTTTCTTTTTCTGCCTCTTTGGGGGTAGAGAAATAGATTCGCATAAAGGGTTTTTATAAGTGGATGGAAATAGATTCACACCTAATCTTTTAATTTGTTCCCTCTGTTTTCAAGGGAGGTGGAATCTATTCTGAATGTCCCAATGTACTCTTCTTGCTCTGCTTCCAGTGTGTCTGGAAAGGAAAGGTCTTTTCTTCTCAGCATGCCCACGATCTTGAAAAAAAATTCCAGTGGGCTTTATAGGCAGAGAAGTTCCCTAAGTAATCATTAAACTCCCCTTTTGTCAGGGAGGCAGCATTTTTCAACTGTAAAACTTACAGTGAAGAATCCTGGCACCAAACCCCTGGATTCCTGGTGCTGCTGGTGGCAGATTTTATGGGACACCGGGAGTGCTCTGGGCTTCAGTAAAAACATGTGAGGAGCGCCCCAGATGGTACCATGTCTTTAACTGAAGGAATTGTCAAAAGCTGGAGGTCCGAACTTCCAGTAACACTCTAATCTCCTTATCCTACAAGGGAAGAAAAGTAAGAAAAGACCAAACCTATGTAAAAAAGGAATGTGTTTCATCAGGTTGGGGCGGAACTTGCTATTTCCTAAATTGCCCGAACAGCTTGAGCACAGTGGATTTTCCTTAGCAATCCCTTGTCAAGTGCCTGAAAAGGGATGAGCCCGCTTTGCCTGTGTCTGCTGATAGAACCAGAAGCTGCAGCTGCCTCCATCAGCACCCAGGCGAAGGACTGAGTTTTCACTAGCTGGGTTTTGGTTAGTTAAGGGGTTTTTTCAGTTTTTTTGTTCCCTTGTGATTTTTTTGTTGTTGTTGTGTGTGTGTTTTTTTTTTTTTTTTCTTCTTTTTTAAATTTTATTTTCTGTTGTGTGTGTGTTTTTCCTTTTGTTTGAGTGAGAAAGGACAGAGGTTTCTGTGTGGGCAGAGAATGAAGGCGAGGAAAGGGGTTCTTTTGTACCAAACCTCCTCCAGAGCAGCTCCGCTGGCTCCTCTGAGTCACTGCTGGAGCCTCAAACCGAAGGGTTGTTTTGTCTGGAATGCACCAGCCTCGCCCCCAGCTCTGCAACCACTTGCTTTTATGCTCCCAAATCCTGGGAGACACTTTCCTCTCACCCCGTGCTGGTACAGACCCTGCTGTGCCCGGGGAATGGTGACACTGGGGTCGCGTGGAGGCGTTTGGGGCCGTGTGATGAAACACTGCCATGAACCAGCCTTGCTAATGGGACAGAGCACGTCGACAGGGAAAAAATCTATATTGTGCCCAGAGGCTGGGACAGATCACTCAGCTGGTGCCCAGATTATTGTTCTTCCATAGCCAGAGACAGCTCTGCAAATATTTTTCTCCGCTGCTTGTGGTGGCTGCCTGGGTGGTTGCTGTGTTTCTGTCTTGTGGAATCACAGAATGGTTTGGGTTGGAAGGGACTTCAAAGATCATCTCATTCCTCCCCCCTGACATGAGCAGGGACACCTTCCACCATCCCAAGCCCTGTCCAACCTGGCTTTGGACACTTCTAGGGATCCAGGGACAGCCACAGCTTCTCTGGGCAACCTGTGCCAGGGCCTCACCACCCTCACAAGGAAGAATTTCTTCCAAATATCCAATCTGAATCTACTCTTCTTCAGCTCAAAGCCATTCCCCCTTGTTCTGTCACTCCATGCCCTTGCAAAAAGTCCCTCTCCAGCATTTCTACCCCCTTAGGTACTGTCAGCTCCTAAATTTAAAGTATACTGCAAATGCACATCTTTCTGGCACATCAGGTTCATTCATGGAGGGAGTCACTGCACCCATATAGATGAGAAAAGCATTTCTCACCTATTATATGAGATCCAGACATGGTCTCGAGGAGTTATGAATCCTCTTTCCTTCCTGAGTGTTGCTTTTTACCCAGTGAGTGTGGGCAGCTCATGGTTCCAGTCAGCTCTGCTGGCAAAGATTTGTGTATCTATAAATACATACGTGTATCTCTAGATATCTGCACCTACATTAATATAAATAAATACAAATAAAAAATGAAATGAAATGTAACAGTAAATAGAGTGGCAGTTGGATGGACACTCACCTTGCTCAGAGAGCTTTGTCCTTGCATGCAGCTTTTCTGGGCAGTGAGGGTCACCTGTGGCAGCTCTGTCAGATCTGTGTGACAGCAGCTGAGGAGGAGAGCAAACACAGGCCAAGATCCCAGAGCTGATGAAAGGCAGGCTGGGTCTGCAGGATGTGTGTGGCCACAATAGCAGTACTATAATTATTTAAAAAAGGAATTAAAAGCTTGAATTTTGTTCACTCTGTGGGCTTGACTGCCCTGTATTTTTTTTTTTTTTTTTCCAGAAGCATAATTATATAGTGAGTGTTCCTGCCCAGTGGAAGTGGTTTCTGCTGGTGTGAGGGGGCTGCTCATACGACCCCATCCCCCTCCCCTCCTTCAACCCCACCTTCCCTAAGTTGGACTGCAAGAGTCTAAATTGACTTTTGCCCTGGCAAAGATCACACGCAGCAAATGGAGTAACAAATGTGAAACCTTACTGAGTGTGTCACCTTCTCCAAAGTGAATGCAGTGTTATTTAATACATTTAAACCCCCCTGTGGAGATGAATTATTGAAAAGAAGGAAATTGTATTCTTCTAAACCCACTTTGATGGCTGCATTTATCACATGATTAAATGGGGACAGCAATGGGATTTTCCCACTAAAAAAATGTGTTTGGCAATATGTTAACTCTTGCTGCATCAGGGTGAAGACAAAAATAATATTTTTTGACCTTTCTAGGGCACACCTTATTTGTTTTCAGGGTCTAAATAAGCAGTGTTATATCTACCCCAAAACTTAAAGATATCAAACTCCTTTCACCCCTGTGTAGAAGGCAGTGCTGTCACCTCCCCTGTTCTGCATCTCACCTATAAAATCATGGACTCATGGAATGATTGAGTTGGAAGGGACCTTAAAAACCATCTCATTCCAACCTCCTGCCATCGACAGGGACACCTTCCACTAGACTAGGTTGCTCAGGCTCTTTCAATGGGTCACAATTATTTCTGATTTAATGAAAACATGAGGAAACACAGAACTACACTTATAATTCTGATTCTTTATTCTGTTCTGTTATTAGCTGAAAACTGTAACCGAAATTTGTGTTGTTTTTGCCAAGTTAAACTTCCACTGATGTACTGGTTTGTTATGGAGTTCCATCCTCACTTTTAATGATAATCTGGGATGCTGAAATTCCTTTGGAATTAACTCATAAAGCTGGGCATATATCAGAGAGGTAATTTATATATAGTGACATTATAAAACACAACAGGTTCTGTAGGATAAGGCATGTGGTGCAGATAACATTTCAAGTAGTTATTTTTGAGCTGATAGCAACTGTCTGTGTCATAAATAAAATAAATGTGTTCACCTAAACACAGATGGAGGTTCTCCACTTCAGTCTCACAAACTTGTTGATTTGAGAAGGTGCCTTTGAAGCAAATTTCATTAAGAGACCCTTTCCCCCCAATTGTCCCAAATATTAAATGAGGTGGTGGTTCAGAGTCTACACCACGGGCAAATCCTGATGAAAATTCCCTGGATATGCTTTTGCAGATAAGAATGGGAAGGAGTTGGACTTGATGGTCCTCACGGCTCCTCTCTAATTTGAGTTATTTTGTGATTTCTGTGAATGAAAAAACTGAGCCCTGAATGCGGCTCATCACTGCCACTGTCAGGAGCAAATCAAAGTTGTGTGATCGGTACCTGCTGAGCATCACCCTTGTCCCTGCTCGTCCCTGTAAACTCCTAAAGAATCCTGGGGGAAGTGGTGCAGCCAAGCCATCACAGATCTCCTCTTGTGGGGTTCAAATGGGCAGTTTGTCACTTCAGCAGCGAGGTGACAGGGCTGCATCTCGCTGTGTCCCCTGCAGTAAAACACAGGGAAGCTTTGCAGTGTCCCCATCGTTAATCTGCTTTAATTAAAGCTGTGCTACCACGTGGTACCCTGGGATGAGCATTAGGTCACTCCAGTGAGCCTTGGATTAATTGGGTTTGGTGCAAGAGGACTTTTCCCTGCTCCCTAAACCACTTAAGGTCTCAGTCTCACTTCTTGTCTCACTGTCTTCTCCAGGTTCTGGAAGGGAGCTGGGAATGGCAGAGCAAGGAAGGTTCTTCCTCATGGGAAATGCAAGTTGATCTTCTGCCCCTTTTTGTGCCACTTCCCAAAGCCAAACTCACAGACAGGAGATTCCCAAGGTCCTCCTTGGCACTGAGATCGTGCCATGGAGAGACCTACAGTGGCTGTATGGAGAAACTGGATTAAACCAAAAATGTTTATTTCCATACACCCAGATTCCCATGGGGCAAAGCTGGAAGTCCTGTTTCCAATCCATGCAAGCCCTGGCTTTTTTGTGAGCTGTGGTTTGCACATCTCACTTGGATGAAATGAAGAGCTTCAGTGTTTTATTTTCTACCTTCACTGAGTCTGTAAAGTCCTGAATGTAATAAAACTATTGAGATGGTTCCTAGAACCTTAACTCAATATTACACTTGACACAATTGAATCTCTTGATCTGCTATGTTTCTTACTTTAAGAAGGATTTTCCCTTCCCCTTCTCCTTTCTGTACTGGGGTACATTCACATGAAGAGCTGAGCAGGGACGTGCTGAGAAACACAGATGACTGCCCTAAAAAATACCCAAAACACCCAGCAAACAAAAATAAAAAGCCAGAGCATCTCCATGCAATCACAACTGATTTCTGGTGAATGAGGAAGATATTTTCTCCCTTTCTGTGCCCAGCAGTTTGTAACTGGTTGGATGATTTAAGGAAAGGGAATGGGAATGTGGCTTTGATGTGCAGCAGGACATGGTGACCTCTTCTGGAAGCTGAGCACTGGGAAGTTTGATGGCCCTACAGTGGGAGCTCCTAAGTTGACCCCTATATTTAAACATGATTAAAAGCACCACTGAAGAGCCAGTCACAGGAAAAAAAAAAAAAAAAAAAAAACCGAAAAGCAACACCTTTTTCAGCAGTTGCTGGGAGCGGGGTGAGGGAAGCTGTGGATGCTGCACACTTTGGAGTGCCATCTGCTGGCACAGGACTCGGTCGGATACAGGAGCCTGGCTTTACACTGCTCAGATAAAACGGTGTCAGGGGAGCCCTGATGAATCACTGAGATGAGAATAAACTCAAAGAGATGGGGTGAAACAGAATGTTTTGTGTGTCTGTGAAGACAGAATCCCTTGCACAGTTGTAGAAATCTGCTCCATGTCCCCTCTCCGTACTAAGAAGAACAAACATATTAAATAGAGTTTAAATAAGCATAATATTAATGACTTTGTGTATAAATATATGACTTCTGAGGTTTCTAGGGAGGAGAAATCTGAGCTTTAGATCCCATCTACTGGGAGTTTACTGGTTTTTAATCTCAGCTGGTCTGGTTCTCACCTTTAGTAAAGTCCACAGGGCTGTGCAGGTCCTCTCCCTAGCCAGTTCACATAATTTTGGCACCCAAAGAAGAGCTTAGGTCTTGCTCATCAGGACATCTGTCTTAGGCACAGTAGGGTCTGGAAGGCCATCTGATAAATGGCAGAGGGTGACATGGTTCTGGTGTAGCATGGGGCACTGCTAACTCGCTATTTTTGAGTTCTGAGGGTTCAAAATTACTTAAATGAACAAGAAGCCTCAGCTCATCTGTGTGAGATCAAGTGATAGTGATAGCAAGTGATGGTCACCTGTCGGACACCTGCCAGGCAGTCCCAGACTGGAAAAAAGTGAGGTATGAGGAAGAGTTTTGCATAAAGTTAAAGTAGGAAAAGGGCTTTTTATTTATAGAGAGCCATATTTTTTGTTTCAATCTTTTGGTGTCTGCCTATTTTTCTTTTGTTTTTGTATGTTTTGTCCCTCATGCAACAGGACTCATTTTACAAAGATGCATTCTTTGCAAGTGGGATATAATTTGTTTTCTTGTCCTACACCAATCCTGTTTATTTTGAGGTGCATTTTATTTTGAGTTTGATGATATCCAATGTTATAAAATCTTTTTCTCCTCCTAGCACTGCTCATTGCTACCAAACCTACAGGCACTGACTTGTTGTAGCCTTGAGTTCACACAAAATCCCTTTAATCACCCTTTTGCCTTCTTGACTCTCCCCTTGTGCCCTCTTCAGTCTCAGAGCTCACCAGTGCTGCTTTTTCCCCTTCTAAACTGTGAGGAGCCAGAAAACCTTGAAAATTATTAACTGGCCACCGAAACAAAGGTTTTAAAATGTGCAGCATAGAGTTTTGTGGGCTATTTTTGGATCTGCTTTATTTGGAATGGCTTCTTTGTTTACAAACTGGTGATTGTATATAAAGGCTCGATATGAAATAGGAGGTGAGTTGGAAGACCTTCCAATGCTGAAATGCCCCTGCAGATCACAAACCTTTTTCAAACTGAGGTGTTTCTGCTCTATAGGGGAAGAACCCATCCCCATTTGTGGTGTGTTGCCCCTGGCTGGACACAAGTGCCCACCAAAGCTGCTCTGTCACCTCCCTCAGCTGACCAGGGGAGACAAAATGTAGTGAAAGGCTTGTGGGTCAAGACAAGGACAAGGAGAAATCACTCACCAGTTACTGTCACAGGCAAAACAGGCTTGATGTGGAGAAATTAGTTTAATTTCTAACCAATAAAATCAGAGTAGGATAATGAGAAATAAAACTGAATCCTAAAATATCTCTCCCATACCCCTCCCATCTTACCAGGAAAACTCACTCCTGAATTCTCTACCTCCTCCCCACCAGCATCACAGAGGAATGGGAAATGGGGCCAGTTCATCTCAAGTTGTCACTGCTCCCCTTTCCTCCTCACTCTGCTCCAGAGTGGGGCCCTGCCACTGGGTCTCAAGTCCCACCAGCAGAACAGCTCCAGCACAGGCTCGTCTCTCCACAAGTCCACAGGTCCTGCCAGGGTTCTCTGCTTTGCTATGTCTTGGGGTTTTTGTTCTGTTTCTTTTGTTCTGTGTTTTCTTTCATGATTCTCAGAAGGAAATGGAAATTGGTGGGTCTGGATGTGTTTATAAAGAGAAATAGGCTGGGTAGCTGTCAAGTGCAAGGACTTGACATGTGAAGAGTCTGCAGAATGGATGTGTTCCTTGGGTTTCTTTATCCACTGTTTAACATGGAATATTTGGTATGGGACTGGGAGTAGACCTGGCAAGTGAAGTCAGACACTTTTGTGTGGCCCCTCAGTGAGTTTGAAAGCTCCTGTCTCTGAGAGCAGAGGAATTGGGCTGCAGTGTTTGCATGATGAGGGGATTTGGGGAACATCCTATTTCTTTCAGTAGATTTGTGTTGTTGTTTGCAGGAAAGATGGAAGGGAGAATGAAAGTATTTCAGTGAGATCCATCACATGTGATTTCTTCTTCAAGACAGTCGTGTAGTCATTGCAGATGATGACAGGAAGTCATTTTGCAAAAGGAGTGATGTGACACCTTCCTCTGCTCATTTCCCTGAGTTCCTACTGAAAAGCCAAGGAATTGGTGGGATATTTCATATTTATCCACATCATTACATTTAATGCCCCAGAGCTTTCCTTTTGATATCCTCTGTTAATTCCTGGCATCACAGCAGGAAACAAATCAATCTCCTCATTCCCTGCTGCAAATATTTGGTGATAAGGTTACCGATAAGCTCTAAATTAGTTTTCATAGTTTCAGAATGCAAAGTTATAGATGTTATAGCCTTACATACCATGGCAACTGGTTCCTCTTGGCAGGTTGCTCCACTGCCTATGATAAAGATGACTTTGGCTTCATTTCAGGACAAGTGATGTGAGAAGACCGCTTGTCTGCAAAATCTTTTCCTTCAAGAAAATTTCTTGCACTATGATTCACTCATGCCATATGTGGAGGAATTAAATTTTGGGTGAGACGCATGAAGGAAACCCCACAGGAGGAGAAATGATTTGACAGCTGATCCATAGAGCTCTTTCAGCCACCTCTGAAGAAAATGCTGTGATGCCAGTATCGGTTTCATTACACATCTGGGCTTGACTCATCTGCTACAGTGAAAGACGAAAGAAACCCAAAGAAAAAATTAAAGTTCATTATTGAGTGTATATGAAATAGCATTGTTAAAGTATCTCCCTCACATTTATTTATAACCCTTCTTCTTGACAGAGCCTGACATGTTTCGCAAACACCACTGAATGATTATATATTCTTTGCCCAAAATCTGAGGATGTTGCTCTGCATTCTATTCATCACTGGTTCAGTCAAAATTTATTTTCCTGCACAATCTGTACGTTTTCTGAGATCTCTTTGTGTAGGTACTTTACTCATGAGACCTACCAGGCATATTTAAGATAAGTCAGGGTGGAAGGGCTCAAATTTCATTCAGAGAAAGCCAAGTTCTTCTGAGAAGTGTTGGTCTGGGCACTGTCACTGCATGACAAGAAGAATATCTCCATCCTCACATTCCGAAGGACATGTTTTGGTTGGCAGGATGGAGTTATCAATGACGACACCCAGGATAACTGAGCTATCATAATTCCTCTTGGAAAAATTCCTGGGACTTCAGGATGTGTGCAATGCTCAGAACCTTTTGTAAAACTCAGCCAAGTGCAGTTTCTTTTTTTGACAGGGCAGTGATTGTTCCTCTGTACTCAGTGTGGGTGAGGCCACACCTCAAGAGCTGTGTCCTGTTCTGGATCTCTAAAGTCAAGAAAGGCACTGAGGGGCTGGAGTGTGTCCAGGCAAGGTCAGCAGAGCTGGGGAAGGGTTTAGAGAGTCCGTTCTGTGAGGAGAGGCTGAGGGAGCTGGAGGGGCTCAGCCTGGAGAAAAGGAGGCTCAGGAGGGATCTTCTTGCTCTCCGTAATTCCCTCACAGGAGGCTGTAGCCAGGTGGGGGTTAATCTCTTTTCCCAAGGAACAAGGGACAGGATGAGAGAAAATGGCCTCAAGCTGTGCCAGGGGAGGCTCAGGTTGGACATCAGGAAGAATCTCTTCCTGGAAAGGTTGGTTAAGCCTTGGACTGAACCATCAAGGGAAGTGTTGGAGTCGTCATCCCTAGAACTGTTGAAGAAGTGACTCCATGTGGCACTCAGTGTTCTGGCCCTGTTGACAAGGTGTTGACTGATTGTTCTAAAGTTGGACTCGATGATCTTGGAGGTCTTTCCCAACCACAACGATTTTGTGATTCTCACAAAACTAAAGCCAATATCAGCGTCCTTGGGAGACTGGCCCAGGACACACCTCAAGGTTTTGTCTCTTCTCCATGTTCCCAGTGGTCTCACTCCCTTCCCTTTGCCAAATGAGACCTGAAAATAGATCAGAGGAGCATGGATTAGCTGAGTGGCTTTGGTGTATTAGCACAGCTGTGTTTGAGCTGAGCAGCAGCAGGGGTAAAAGCACAGGCAGTGGATGCAAACAGAAGGACTCCAGCAGAAAGGTAATGCAGACTCCTCAGGGACTTTAAAATGCTGAGCCAGATCGATGCTCCTTTGCTGATGGAAAGTGTCACCTCCCTCAGCAGACAGTGTCAGTGGTTCAGGGAGAGCTTCACATGGAGAAAGCCAGTGTGCAGCCTCATGATTATGATAAAATATGCAGGGATATTGTGGACTCAGTCACCTTCCACAATTTGGTGTGGAAAGTGTCCAACACTAACTGTGCCAACAATTTCTTCACTCAGTCTTATCTCCGATAAATACAGAGTTTAGTATTTATCTGGAAAAGCAGTTTTTTCCAATTTTTTTTTTTTTTTTTTTACCCATTTTTGTCTTTATTATTAGAAGAACCCTGTGGCAAGAAAGATTCTTTTCCAGAATGTGGGCAGAATGTTGATTTATCTTCAGAAATTAGCGACGAATATTCCTTCAAGAGAAGAGAGATATTTTTGTCTAAAAATGAGATTTCCTGCTCCTCAGTAGTTGGTCTGTGTATGGTAATGAAGGAGAAACAACAGGAATATGTAGATTTTCATAATGGCAATTCAGGTTTTGGAAAGATTCTTCGCCTTCCTTCTCTCACCTTTCCTGCTGAAATATACCAGCACTGGTGAGGGTTTCAGTCCCTGTGAGGGTCCTATCTCAGCCCCTGCCATACCTGACTGGGAGATCTGTGCATTTTGAAGGTAACCTGGATCTGCCTTTGGCTTCCTTTCAATTCACTTCCAAGCTTTCTTTACTCTTTGTCCCCTTTCTGAGCACCTTTTGTGTCCTTCTTTCACTCTTGCTCAGTCCCTGCTCTCATTTGTGTGGTTGTCCCTCTTCCTTTGTCACCGTCTCTGCTTTTCCCCCTGTTCTGTTCATGTCATTCCCCTTCTGTAAAATTCTCGAAAAAGAGTTTGAGAGCAAACAGCACTGAAGCCATTTCCTTGTGACACATCCCCCTCTTATAGCATATGATATGATCAGTTACATTTCTGCCCATAACCATAGGATTAATATTTAAATTGTGCTTATTGACATAATGATACCCATTGTGAGACTAACAATATAAATATGCTGGAGGAACAGCTAGGAAAACAAGATAAGAGAGTCTCAATGCCCAGGGGATGTACACAAGGTGGAGAGTAATAGAGAACATTATGTGTTTTGCTCATCAACAATTTTTCAGTGAAAGAGGATTTAAAAACTGCTGCAGTTTTCAGCATATTAAGAGTGTGAGGTGAATTGGGATTAGCTTTTGTAGTGACTCCATGTTTTAACAGACTACTTGTGACTCTAGCTTAGTTTGCGAGGTTCCTCACCTTACTGGAACCTGTGGAAGTCCAAAGTGTCCTCAGAAAATATTGCTGTCTTATTTGAAAATTTGAAAAGATGTGAAACAGGGTTGATCCAGGATTGGGAGTTGGAATGGTAAAAAAAAAGTCTGTTTCTGCCTGATTTCTGCACTGCCCTTTAGGAGAAGGGGGCAGCCTCCTTGTGAGAAGAGTAGTGATCTTCATAACTCAAAAGTACAGTGTCATGCTGGAAAGTAACCATCTGAAATGAAACAAACGTGTTCAGTACAGGTGTCGCTGAATAATTAAATATCAAAAGCCAAGTAAAGGTGAATATAACTTTTGAAGAGACATCATGGGAAAATAAAGGATCAAAAAAGACCACAGTAATAGGCAGGAAAACTTTGCTATGACCTTCTCTAGGATCAAAATTCCACCTTCACCAGGTAAATCCCAGGAATTATAACTGTTTTCTTGCTGATATTTCTTGGTCAGGGTCCCTCCTTGTAACATGAAAGCTCAGCCCGGAGTTTGGGAGAGAGGAGGGTGGGATTTGTGAGGAAGCCAACTTTCACACAGCGGCTTCAGCACTGCAGTGCATCCTTCTTGGTCCACATTGGGCCTCCCTTGATTGATTTAAATTGACCTTCAGGCTTCTTCTTGTTTCTGAGCACTAAATCCTGGAGAGGCAAAGACCTCTTGTCTGACCCAAGCACGTTTCGTGGATAATCTCTGTGTCTGTTCTGTAAACTCTGTAACATCTTCAGCAGACACAGCACTGAGCATCTGCTTTCTCCTCTCTCCCCACCACTGGTTTGTTTCTAATGAAATATTTATTAAATGAATGATATTTGCAGTCAGAGAAGGAGATAATTCATGCAAGCAATCAGCTCTGGGTTAACTGGAGAATGAAAATGTCTTGGACCGTAGCAAAAACTCATAATCAAAGGGCTCCCCAGCTATCCATCAAACAATCAATTACTGTATCCATTAGTCCCCTTTCAGCACACATTAGAACAATTTACTAGACATGCTAATGTCCGGGTCATTGCTCCTTAAGGATGAGCAAACAGCAGAGGCATCTATCAAAGTTTTGATGCAGTGTGATCTCATACAGTGTGAATATATAGCTTAGATCACTTCATATTTTCATGGCGTTAAGTCTATTAAAGACCTGGTCTGTGAGGGAGCTGCTGGTTGCCTCCCGTCCTCACCAGCTGAGGGAAACTTGTCAGAAGAAGTTGAACATTTAACATGATTCTGCCTTCTGTGTGGTGAGACAGAAGGTCATTCTGTGCGACAGATGAATAAGCAAACTGCACATCAGTGAAACAGAGGTGGCTTTGTCACTTCTCTGTCACGCTGGCCAGGTAATTGCAAACGTTTTTCTTCTCTTATATGTGCCATCTGAGGGAAAACAGGGTTTCTCCATGAAGAGCAAATCCAGGAGGAAGCTTCTAGGGCATCACCCCAGACCTGTCTTACATCTCTGTCCTCGTCTAGTCCCTGCCAAATCTACTGGGAACTCCAACCATGCATGCTGAAGCAATCTCTGTTAGTTCCTCCACAGTGTAGATTTCTATCTCTGAAGGCAACAAGACTCTTTATACAGGTAATTGGGAGAAACAAACACATCTTAGTGTACTCAGCTGAACTGAGGAGGATATATTGTTTTACATGAAAGAAAAAAAAATCTGTGTGATTTGTGGTGAGGGGTTTTTTTGTTGTTGTTTTGGATTGTTTGGGTTTTTTTTTTTCCCCATAGTCTCCCTTGGCCACACCGGGGCATGTGTAGTGTAAATCTCTGCTTCTAAGCATGACATTCAAGGCTCCCTTTATAGTCTATGGCACAATCTTGTGTTAAGTAGCTGTCAATCTTTTTAATCTGGAGAATAGGGCTCTTATCTCCATTGACTTTATTGACCATGTCTCCATTGATTATAGTGGGAGTCTTAATCAGGAGCTCGGAGGTCAGTGCCTCCATTGTGGGTATGTAAAGCTTGGAGAGGTGGATTTCTGGCAGTTCAATTTGCCTGATCAATTCGAACAAAGATATGCACTGTGCAAACATCACAAATTGGTCTTAAGAGGGATCCCACTTACATGTCAATACCACCAGTCCTGAACCAGCCTCTGCCTGATTTATCCCTCCTTCCCTGAATAACACTTGATATCTGATGGAACAGTGGCGGCTCTGATAACAGGATAAAGCTCCTTGTCTCTATTGCCAGTTTAGAGAAAAGGCCAAAAAAATGAAGGGCAGAACTTTATTGGGTTGAATCTCCTGCTGGAGAAACCCACTTCACTGTTTTGAGTAGACAGGGAGCAGAAGGAAATAAATTCCCTGCAAACACTCTTCCTGTAGTTCACTGTGATCCCTTTGTCCCCACAGAATTCATGGGTTCAGTGGCGGTGTCTGCACCCATTTGTGTTAGTGAGGGGCTTCTTGTGCAGCAAAAATCTGTGTTTATGTGATAAAAACCTCATTTTCACGCACACAGACTTTCAGCGGAACAGCAGAAAACTGTCCCCTTTTCACAGAGAGAATCCTGTTCCAATGTGGGTTTGCAGACAGAAGTCTCTTCCAGGGAGTGAAATATGATTTTAATTCAGTGAGTGTGTCCCAGCCTTTCAGTTCGTTACTCCTTTATTACTGTAGGAGTGGAAAATGGTCAGATTTGAGTCCTTTGGGATGAGGTCAGATAGTTAGGAAAATTACCATGATACAACAAGTCAGCCAATGAAAGCCTCATGCAGCATTTTTGAGAGCGGACTTCACATGTGACAAAATTTCACCTGTGTTTGGGTGGGAGTTTCCAACAGAAATATATTTTTATGGCACAAGCAATGAAATCATGGAGTTTATGGCTTGGGAAGGGCTTTGGTATATACAGAGAGAATAAAAAAGAACACGAACAGGGCAAGTAAAATAACATGAGGTATATAGTCTATAATCATCAGCTGAGAAAATGAGGGCGGTAAATTAAATAGGCTTGAAGAAAGTATCAATAGAGACATGATTACAGTCTATAAATACTTTCAAGGTGAAAATACAAATGAAGACCAGGTGAATTATTCACGGAGTTAAATGATAGAAGCCAGGATAGCCTGATGGTAGGAAAGAAACATGTAGGGTAAGTGCTAAAACTAATAAAGAACACTTGTGTGGATGGTTAAAACCCCATCAGTTTGCAAAGTCAATAGCACAGTTAAAACAGAAGTAAAATAAATAATAATGATAGTGCAATAAAATTCTGTGGTAGAAATTATCTAAATGTTTATCTGTGGCCTCTCCTGCCTCTGACACAGTTAAGACATTGTCCTGGTATTAACTGGAAAAATGGGCAGATTATGGACGATTTTGTTACATGTCACGTTCTGGAGGCGCTGAGCTGAAAACCTTTCAGCATTGTTTTATCTTAATCCTTTTGCTGAATGCTTTATTTTGGAAACAGTTTAGGTAGCTTTTCAATCCTCATGAAAGCCTGTATGCTAATGGGGTGGTGTGGGACTGAATGAGGAAAGGTTAACATCTCTGTGAGCGTAAATCACCCAGACAGCACTGAGCACCTGAGGATAATAAAGCTGCTCTGCACCACTTCCCTTCCTGAAACTTCCTATTTCTTGTCGCTCTTTGGAAGGTTAAATTCACTTCATCCTGCCCTGTAAAGAACTCATACAGGCTAAATTAGCAAACTGCCAAATTCTCCCTATTTCATTCTCCCTGGACAAACTCAGAAGCAAGGTTTTGTCCCTTTAGCAATGTTTACACTTCCTATTTTCATTATTTCACTTTGCAGGCACTTTGGTGCCAAATACACCTCTGTGTCTAAATTTCCCTAATAGCATTAGTTTCTCTTCCTTGAGACATTGCCTAGATCTGTAATAACTCTATCACTATTCTTGAGGAAGAGTATAATTTTCTTTCTGCTGTTCTTGTGTTTTTCTCTAAGCCAGTAAATATCCTGACTTGATTTGACTTGAAATTCAAGTTGTCACTCTTCATTTTTCTGGAGATTGAAGCTCATATCCTCTGAATAAAGTTGACTGTTGTTAAATATTTTCAGTAAAACAATGTCTTCTTGTCCATGTCAGTCCGTGCTGTCAGAGCACACAGAAATCAGGGCAAGCATTTCTTTCCTTCAGTTAAACTTATATTTTAACGTTGTTTAGGTTTTTTACAGGTGGGAAGATTAGACTGAGTTGAGTGGCAATTATCACTAGCCAGGAGAAAGAATCAGCATCCCCTCCTGCATGGACAGGTGGGCACTGGGAAAGTCCCCATTAATGTTTTGGGACTTTAGTGGGAACAATTAGAAGGACAGAAGCCGTTTCGCCAATTTATTTGAAAATGTCATCTCTGTTTCACTGAATGTATCTTTTAGGAACATATTCTACAGAACTTTTTGAGTGTAATAGTTCCAGTCTAATTGGGCTCTGCTGTGCAATGATCTGCCATAACTGTACACATAAAAAGACAACACAATAATCAAATGCTAATTTCCAAGTGTCTTTATTTCATCCCAGTATTGCCACTTGGATGATTGTGTCCTGTGAACTGTAACATCTGATGTTTGGAGGAAAAGGGAAAAAAAAATGTTTGGTTTGAAGCCTGGGGAGGTTATAACAGGAAATCAATTCTGTATGCCCCACCTTGAGAAGGTCATGGATCATTTGTAGTGAGTCCAGAGGAGGCCACAAAAATGTTCAGGAAGCTGGAGCCCCTCTGCTCTGGAGCCAGGCTGGGAGAGCTGGGAATGTCCAGCCTGGAGAAGAGAAGGATCCAGGGAGAGCTCAGAGCCCCTTCCAGTGCCTGAAGAGGCTCCAAGAGAGCT
>WEKY01051233.1:302-58741 GCA_013390045.1 Picathartes gymnocephalus
AAAAAAAAAAAAGAGTTGAAAAACAGACCTAATATTACACCTACTCAGTACATTTCATGTTCATAATAAATTGAATTAATGATACACTGGAAATCTTTTTTGTTTTTTCTTTACAGTACACACAAACCCCATGTAATATCTTTACTGTAAGTGACTCACAGGAATTATATCGAAATACAGTCTTGAGTAAATCTTCTATGCCATTCACCAAATTGAAAGAAAAAGGACAGAAAGACATCTAAGGTAGTGATGAGTTCAAATAAAAGAAGAATGGTTGTATAATTCCAAAATGTGTACAATGTGGTCTCCTTCGTATAACATGTCCCTGATCTTTACCAGAATATAAGGTGCTGTTTTCAGGGGTGAGAACTAGTTACAGTAAAGATTTTCTCAGGACCCAGGAAGATCCCGATATGAAAACTAGCAGTGTTGTAAACATCATAAAGTTTTGCTCTGTATCTACTCCTTACTGTAGAGCAAGAGTGTGCTTATTTTTATATATGTATATATATATGTGTGTGTATATAAATATGTGAGGAGGAAATGGCTATGTAGGTTTTAAAGAAGTCAGCCCTGTGAAAACTGGTCACTTCACGATTCACAGCCATACTGACCTCTCATTTAATCAACAAAGACCATATTCCGATTTTTTCTCAGATAAGCTCTCATTCAGTCCAAAGCCTGAGGAAGGGATGACTTGAAATACAACTGCTGCACAACTGAACAACTTCGAAGAGGATTTTGCTAATATAAGAATTCAGAGTATGGCCCATGCATTCAAACTGGATGCAAAAGAAATTGTATACTACACCATGTTTCACTTCAGAGGTGAAGACCCACCTGGCTTAGCTTGTGCATTTGTTTATTCATAGTGCCCAGATGGTAACAGCACCATTAGAAAGACCAGAATCCTGGGGAGCATATGAGCCACTCAGCTTTGTCAAAAGTTCTGCATTTAACTAGGATCCCATAATGACACAACCTAAATAAATGATCACAAGCAATGTTGCTTAGCGCTACATGAGGAGGAAAGGACTGTAACACGTTCTTTTCAGCTGTCACTCTTCTTAACCAATCTCCTGAAAATACTGATTCTTAAATTTTATCTATGCCTCTGGCCAGTATTAAATGAGGGAGCCCACCAAGCTGCAGAAATTAATCTAGTCTGTGTTCCAGACCTACTTCAAGGTAAGAGTACATACTAGAAATGTAGTTTGAAATCTGATGAAACTAGTCATGAAACTTGCTCAAGTTTTTGATGTGCACTGCCCCTCCTGAAAGTGGTCTGAATTTCAGTGCTCTGCTCTTTTCAAACCTTCTGACATGAATATATTCCTTGTCAGTTTATTAGTGCTTGTGACAATGTATTAAGTTAAGCAGATTTTTTTTCATTTTGATTTTAAAGAGCTTTTTGTATGAGCATTTGTGTATGATGAACCGAAATACCAGCTGAGTGAGAAACTTGAAGTTTATTGTAAACATTCCCATGAAATCTGCACTTATATAGATTTTTAAGGGATACTAAATGTTCCCTTGCTGTCTAAGCCAGAATTTTGTTCTATAATAAGGCACCTGTGAATTTTTAGTTCTCAGCTTTGTGAGATACCCAGCTCCATGAGTGCAGGTTTCAGATACCAGGCAATGCTGGACTCTCGCAAAGGTTTGTGTGATTCCAGTGTCTTAAGGTTTGAATTTTATTTTACCAAATTTTCTGTGCTTTCTCCATGTTTCCTCTGCTGTATTTTAAACCAGCAGGTCACCAGGGGAGCCACACAAGCTTAGCAGAGAATGGTGTGCAGGCAAGCAGTGACATTCCAGAGGGTGGATTTTCAACATGCCAAGAATAACAACACACAGCTTGCAACCATAGCCAAGCATAACACAATTTCACACATCTATTGGTATAGGCAATAGACAGCTCCTGCAACAAAACTTTTAAGATGGAGAGCCATGTCAAGACTTCTTACACTACTGTGCCATGGTTTTAGCATATATGTGCTGCCAGGAAGGCTAATAGATGTATCGTGTGTTACCAATAAGTAAAACTTTAGAAAAGGAATGCCTTGTAAAATCATGGCTCAGGCCTGTTACTTCTGCTAAGTAGAAAAGGACTATGGGAAAGACACTCAGCTGAATTGGAGGTAGAAAAACAAGTTCCATAACCATTTCGTGCTCACACCGTGGTGTATGGCGGTTGTGTTGGATAACATATGGATTATGTTTGTTATGTTTTAAAACTATGTAACTGATAATGGGCTAACTGCTTAAAAAGGCCTGGTTTTTGCAGTAGTGGCTCTCCTTTGCACCTGCCTGGGGACTCTGTGTCACTACAGACCCTCACTCACAGTCATGAACATAAATCCCTTGATTTTCCTAAATGCCAGCCTTGTCCCCATAAATTATTGTCAGTTACACTAATATTTGTGGCATATTTCAGCAAACAGGAAATCTTCATATTGACATGATCCACTCGATTGTACCTGTCATGGATTCAACTATCCTTAATTTTTTGGTCATCTAACACCACTGGTTTGGGGAAATATTCTGGTATTAAAGTAAGCAATATGGACATAGAATGTTTGTATGGCCCAGCTGCTTTCCCTGGGAACTGGAGATTCTTTTGGCGCTGGTGTCCATGAAAAATGATCCTCAAGTCACTTAAAATCAACAGTTCAATTTATACCTAAAGATCAAACAAGAACAGAGGCCACAGAAGATGCAGATATCAGACACAAGGCTGCATCTACTCAGAAACAAAAATCAAAATATCTACTGTTCAGAAGTCAGCCTCAGGTACTCTGGCGTTATCTGTTTATTCACATCCCTATAAGGGCATCTTCAGTTTTATCCTTCTCTTTCCATTGCCCAACTTCCCTTTGCAAGGTCCATGAAGACTGAACTTGATTAAGGAATTCATGTAATTAGTTTAGTGTGTACTTATGCTTCAAACACAGATGCCTGGAAAATGTATGTCATGTTTGCAAAAATTGATTCATTTCTTCTTATCTAAATCTTAATAATTCTAATAACATTTCAAAATTTGAAACACTAGTTCATATTTTGCGAGTTTGGAGTTATATACAACTAACTTATAAACATGCAATGTATCATGTTGCTGGAAAACACCCTCAGATTATGAAGAAAAACAATTTGGAGGAGAGGAAAAATAGAGAAAAAGAGGAATAATTAAAAAAATCAAGTTTAGAAGGCATCCTAAAGCACAGGTCCCTACTTGCAAAACTTAACATCTGAAACACATGAAAGATATTGCAACCTATATGTTCTTTCCAGAGAAGAAATACTGGTGTTATTTAGAGGGTACCCAAAACTTCAATCAAACGGAAGTCTTTTTCTCAGCTATTGTTGTTGTTACCGCAGCTTCTATGCTCTTCTTTCAACTGAAGGTGTTCATGATGATTTTTAGGCTTCCCATGTGGAACAGCTGTGGCATGAACAAATAAAAAATCTAAAGCCTTCTTGAGAAAGAGCTCCAAACTTAAAAGTCTGAACAGGTCAACACATGATAGATTATAATTGCTTTTGAGCAGACAGTGTTATGGCCTCACATCAAGCAACAGCTAATTACTAAGGGCATGAAAAGGGTGCTCTAGCACTAATGTATATTAATCACACAAAGACTAATGTACACATTCCTAGATAAAAATTATATAACCATAAATTGGATTAATTTCCTTTGCATTGGCTGGTCAGGAAGTCTAGTTCTATGAAACTGTAATATATATTTATCTGCTGGAACATAATGCTATTTTACTATTTTAATAGTTATTGCCCTTACTGCATAAAGTCATCCTCCCTTTTAAAATGCCAGACCATAACAGATAATGTGTGATGTTGATAATAAAACCAATGAATACAAATAGAGGATTGAAATTAATCTATTCTAGAAGTGTTACATTTTTGCTGCCCATTTTTGTCATTAATATTAAGGAAGTAAGAAGTATTGAATGAAAATGTCATAACCTTTACCAGTGTGTAGCAAAACCAAGGCAAAGAATGTTCTTTGATCATCCTGTGGGGGCTGACAGACCCTGGATGATGATAAATAACTATGAGACATTTAGAGGTAATTTTTCAAATTCTATCTAATTTAGCATAATCTATAATACATAAAATTTAGAGCCAGTTCAGACTGGTGTTTTCAATCAAAGACTTTGATTTTCTTTTAAAGAAAATATTTTAGATAAACTTGGATCAATGCCCTTTGGGTAGAACAAAGACTAATGAGTAGTTAGCAGCTGGGTGACCACCCAAGGATCCAGGGACTGCTAATCATAACAGAGCCAAAAGTGGCTGTTGTTAGATATGAGGAGTGAATGTCAGGAGTGACCACCAGCCCTGGCCACCAGGAGAACAAAGCCCAGCCACCGTGTGTGGATGTTCACTACAGGAGTGTCCATTTGAGCACAGAGGTGGCTCAGCAGGTCTCTGACCTCTCCCAAGATCTGTTCAGGGAGCTGGGCAGCTGCTCACCCTTCCTAAAAAGGGTAATGTCAGGCAGAGACTCCACGTACAGGGTTATAACTCGCGGGTTATTTCTAACAGTCAAGTTCTCTAGAATGGTTACAGCATTTCTCACGAGAGTCTAAAGACTTTGAAAATTCATGGCTTCCACAGCCCAAATTGGCAGAGACCAGAAAAACAGGACTATTTTTGGTCATGGTTAAGTATCCCACCTGTAATAATTGTAGCATTAATGATACCTAAAGGTAAGATTAGTAGGGCTCAGGGAATTGAAATATAAGACACCAATGCTGTAAGGTGCTGCAAGCATTGGAAGTGTCGAGTAGTTTGCATTTCTCTTGCTTAGGACACTGCAGGATCCGGCCTTACCTCTTCCATAGACCTCAGGGAGAATCCACATTGCTCAGGGAGAATCCCCATTATACACTGTGTCTGCTGGCCAAATCTGTTCCATAAACCAACTCAAAATCATGTCAGCATAGCATTAGTAGAATAAAGCCAGTTCAAAGCCCAGGTGAGTATCCACAGTACTGTTCTGCTTGTGCTGAGTGCTGGGATCGGTTCTTGTTGACAGTGACTTGAGAGTTCTGCAGCATTTCATTAGAGGTTGTCAACATGCCTATAGGTCTTGAAACTGTGCAAAATAAAATCCTGTGGAAAGTAAAGAGAAATTAACTCAGACCAGAAACTTGTGAGTATAGTTACTCCCAATCTGATATTGTTCTGTTCTGTGACAGGGCTCCATCTACTCCATCATGAAAGAATTGGAGACCCTTTTTAAATCTACATTTAGAGCAATTTACATCAGCTGGGTTTTAAATGTGTGCCTCCACTTTACAGCTAAGGAATAGCTTTTACAGCTAAGGAATAACTATGGAGTAATACCCACTGTGGAAATAAGTAAGTTAACCTCAATTTTAATGATCCAGGGACAGAGTTCTCTGGGAAGGCATGTGCTCTAAAGCAAATGCTGATTTACATATTTC
The DNA here is from genome assembly GCA_013390045.1 of Picathartes gymnocephalus. Classification (NCBI taxonomy): domain Eukaryota; kingdom Metazoa; phylum Chordata; class Aves; order Passeriformes; family Picathartidae; genus Picathartes; species Picathartes gymnocephalus. The sequence goes on from WEKY01051233.1 coordinate 5,771, forward strand.
TCTTTTATCTCTCCCTCTTGCCAAGAAATTTCAAATCATAGCATATAAAGAATCCTGGGTAAATGACCCTTTTTGAACAGGGAAGGTTAATAAATATTTTTTTAAGTAATGAGAGATGGAGGAAAAAACAGTGAATTAAACTCAGATCTTTCAAAAAAAGCCTTGGTATGTGTACATAAAGAAAAATACTGTAACTGTTCTCTCAATATATAGGAACCTTGTCACTAAGACAGAGATAAAAAAAATTCCCCCTATTTAATAACTGCCATTTATAATGCAGAGAGAATTGATTTACTGGTTTAAAAGCATTCTGCCAATCTAGAAGTTCCTGTAATATCTAAATCAATTTCTTTCAAGTCTGTGCAAGTAAAACAAAGCTCTATCAGTTGAACAGCCAAACAACTTTTCATATTAATCAGTAGGAACTTGATAAATCCCACTGATGTAGAAAATTAGCACCTTTGCATGTTTCCCAGATTTTGATTTCATTTTTGACACTTGGTCATGCATTATAAGTGCTGCCTGGCTGGCTGCAACTATTTCAGTCGAAATCCATTATTTCTGGGAGAATTATGTTCCTTGTTAGTGAAATGCGAGCTATTTCCACTCCAGCATCTGCACTGCAGTCGATCTATTATTAACATTGAGCTCATTTAAAAAATGAAAGAATCTGATTTGTGTCTTTGGGGTGGGGGCTACTGAGGCTTCTGCTGAAGCAAATAAGCTGGCTGTGCTGCTTCCAGTTGACACAGCTGTCAGAGAAGCGTTGGCTGCCGCTGCAGCGCACAGGGACGCTCAGTTACGAGGGCCTTGTAGCCATATGTAAACAATACCAGGCCGATGACAGGTTTATGACACTGGAGACAACATGTGCAGCTGTTAGCCACTGGGGTTTATGGCGAAAAACAAATGTTTTTCAATGCGTGGGCGTTTGGCACGAAGCCGCCGCAGCAGCAGCGAGAAGGGTGGCTGACAAAAGATTTATCCCTACCCGGCAGTGCTGTCCCACGCTGTGCTGAGGAAGGGGCTGGTGGGCTCCTTCCCCTCACCTCCTCAAAGGGGGCTGGCTCTTCAGAGGAAGCTGCGTTCCTGTCAGTTGCATACATGGGTTTTGTGGTTTAAAACACTGGAGGGTTTCCCATGGGGAAAGAGAGAACCCTCACTCCAGGACAGGGATGCTCTGGTAGCAGCTGATTTGGGCCATGTCATATAGTAGGCACACAGAAAGGAGGGCATTTAAAATAGGGAGAGTAAAACAGCTGCATTTCAGTTTAGAAATACTGACAAAAATGTCTTGAATGGAAGGGTACATTGAGGCCTGAAAGAGAGAGCTGAATGGCAATGATGTCTAGGAGTAAGATTCATCCCGTCCCATTTTTGTGTTTTCAACCCTGAGCACTGATTGCTTTCTGATCCAGACTGCATGTCTGAACAGGTGGGGAGAATAAAGTGAAAGAATTTGGAAAAAAAAATGTAACTTCCTTTAATAAGCATCAACTACATCCCCAAGCAGTAACTATATTTTACAAATCATTGTGTTGTCAAACCTTGGTACTTGTTATACTTTAGCCTTGGGCACCTCAGCTAGCCAGGTCATGTTGAGGTACAACTCTGTCAGCAAAGTAAGTTTAAACATGCTTCTTCAAAACTTGTTGGTCCCCATAGCTTTGTGTGACAGAAGGATCCCAGCACAAACTGGGACTTGTTAGACTTTAAGTCATGGTAAGTTAGTAGGGAGCGCTGGTAAAGGAAATGGTCAGGGATCTGTTCCCTAGCCTTGCAGGCAGTGTCACTCAGTAGTTAAATTCTCTTCCAGGACACTGCTTAGATCTCATTGACATCCAGGAGAATGGGAACCCTGGCCTATGCTATTGTCTCACCCTAGACTGGCATTGACTAGGAAAGTGCTGGTTATCATTGGTCAAAAATATGCATAAGGAGTACACAAAGAAATCAAGGGCATTATGGGCCAGGGCTTGTAGGTACGTCCTTGTTGTATTTAGAATATCAGTGTGGATGCAGCTTTAGCACAGATGGTAGCATCAAACCCATTTTCATTAACTCTTAATTATATAGGACTAAGAGCTGCCACAGGATAGTGGAGCTCCCCTTTGCAGTGAGGCAGATACTGTCCCTTGAATCTCAAGATACTTAATTCAAAAAGACTTTCATGATAAATAGGAATGGTTACTTATTCACAAAATTAAAAAAAAACAAAAAAAACCCAGAAAATAAAGTATGCAGGGAATCTATTTCAGGTTCACCTCTGCAAATATTCTGGAAATGTGAAAATTGATGACAAAAACCTGCAGAACTATTTGTGAAAATTTTCCCCTTCTCCTTAAGGTGTTGTCTTCCTCACTAAAACTTTTTCCTTCACATTTTTAAAAAGAAGCAATGTTTCTGAATTAAAGGCATAAAAAATGGAAGAAAATTCAGGAAATGTGTTTTCCTTACTTTGAGTTTTCAAGAGTGTGCTGAATTCAGAATGATATTCCCTCTTTTATTCAAATTATCATCTTCTCCCTAAAGGTAAATTCAACTTTCAGCCCAAGTTTTTTGATAAAAAATGGTTTTGTTTATGCCTCAGAAGCAAAGGAAAACAAAGAAACAAACTTAAAAACTTATTTTAAAGTAATTTTTTTACCTTCTGAATTATTTTAAAGAGAAGATTAAATCTCAGAATTGACTTTAAATAGTTACAGTATGAGAATGCAAGATTCAGCAAAAAATGCTAATATAAGCAAAATAATTACATTGCTATATAGCTGGGGAAAATCATAAAGATAATTGCCATGATTTGAGAGCTAAAGATCAGTAATTATGCTGTATTTTATACTGAGCAGTGTGTCCAGTTAACTGGATAACACATTTGAGAGAATTATTCCATCATACAGCTTTTGGAAGCGCAGTTAGTTATTGCCTTCTAATATCTTCATCATCAAACTTTAATTTTTGAAGTTGTTCACATCCTTGTCAATATTGGTATTTTTTTAGTGAGTGCTGGAAGTAATGACTGTTTATGACACATCCTACTTACAAAATGCCCCTTTTTCTAACAAGATCATAGCATAGTCATCTATAAAAACTGCATATTCTTGCCACAAAAAGCAGATGCAGCTGGAAAGAGAATTTCAATTTTGAGTAACTATTTGTATGTGTGGTGCACGGTTCCATGAGCAGCTTCCAGCCTTCCATAAGTGCTCAGTCTTTTAGCTCTGGGTGAAGTTTTATAGCCACCATAATCTTCACCCTCTAATGGAAAAAAAACCAGAAAACACAGATGGATGATGAGATTGATGATGGTGCTCTCCCATATCATCCCTCTCTTTCTTCCTCTGCAAATACTGGGAGAAGACACACCATGCCCACACAAGGCATGTGAGAGGTTTGCTCCTATTTTAACTCCATCTTCTACATGGATGGACTGAGTATCCATGGGCAGTCCTGGTGCTAGATGACATAGATAATATGAGGTCAGAGTGATGGGACTTAAATGTATAATTCTTGTAGTATTAGTGACTGATGATCAATAGAAACCACCAAAAAAAAAAAATGGCAGAGCAAAAGTATGAGTCGGGAACTTTCAATGTTCACATCCATCTGAAATCATAAAAGGAAAGTCTGTGCCTAAATATATATATAATATAAGTCCTTTATACTTTTCTTCTGTCTATATGTTGAGATTATCCTTGATCTTAAGTCTTTTTCTCCTATGTGTTATGCTTGTGGATTTTTTCACAGCAATATTGTTTCTGTCATATCACTTCTGAGAGTCACATCTTCCTGTATGCTAAGCTGAAATTTCTAATCGTGTCTTTATTGCTTCTTGACTATTACTTGTGTCTTTGCAACCTTCTTAGACCTGTCTCACCAAGGAAAACTGTAGCTCTTTGCAAAGGAGAGAGGGGCAACCAACACCTCTTTCACTGGAACACAAACCTCGGCTATGCCGGCTAAACTTAACAAATATTTTGGCAAGGAAAAATGGAGCAATGCAATTAGTTAGGCAGTATATACAGCCTTTTGGTGGGTCACCTGTAAGGTTACAAGAGCAGAAGCCATCCAAGTGTTGCAGGAGAACTCAGCACATTTCCTGCCAGCCAGAGCAGGCACTGCTGTAGCTGTCAGTGTTGCTGTCCTCCTCACGGTTGTGGTTCAGAGCCCAGTCCAAAGGTTAGGTTGTGAAATTTAGTACATGCCCAGCAGAATCCCAAAAGGTATTGACACAGAAAGAGTACTCTGGGGCAAGAAAATATTGTGGTAGCTATATTTTAGCAAAATGGAAGAGAATACAGATGAGATATGGGTGGGCATGAAAGAACTGGAAGACACATGGCTCCAGACAAACCCAGGGAAAGCTAAGCTTCCTAATCAAAAGAGGACTGATTCTGCTGTCTTTCTCCAGCACGGAAACTCTGGATCAGGGAAATGAGTACTGCAGGCTTAAAAATTCTTGGGAGCCAGTGGTCTGAAATCTCCTTTTCTAATCCTCTCACAGCGTATGAGGAATGCAAGAAAGCATTTGCACCTCTTTTGAAAGAAAAAAAAAGAAAATAAACCCTTGAACTTCCAGAAATCAAATTTAGTGTGATTTTTATGTCTTGTATATAACATGAAGATAATTTTAATGACAGGGCCAACAAAAAACTAAACCACCTTCTCCACAGTGTGATGAAAATCTACACAGTTTGCTGGAGACAATCAGGAGTTTAGTAAAAGCCAGCCCCAAGTCATGAACATTTAGTGAATGCTTAATTCTAGCAATTTCCCTCACCGGGCACTGGCTTGATACTAGGGAGTAGAAATATTTCTGCAGTTGCAGATTAGTGTTCCACCTCTCCAGCCACTGACTGCTTTTTCTACCAAACTGACATAGAGACTTCCACTTCCCTTGGGATGAAAGCCTATTTTTGTATGCCTTAGGAAATGTGAGGATATAAACCCATGATTCTCAAGACGGCCTGTGTAATTTATAGCCTTATCTAACTTACATATATGGCTTCCTTCATATATAGTAACAGGAGCTTTTATGCAATCAGAGTGAGAAACGATATACAATCCATATTGTAATTTTTTTATTATATATCCATGCCTTGTTTTTTAAAATTTCTTCTCCAGAAAGGAAGGTTTTGCAAATTTTTTTGTTAGCCTTATACAGAAGATTGTCTTTTCCCATGGAAACATTGTACGTCTTTTAAATAAGATGAGCTGTCAATACAGTCATCTTATTGCTAGGTTCTTGAAATATAGGAAACTTTTTAATAGGGAGAAGAGACATCATGAAATGAATTAAATCTAAGAAGCCCGAAGTGTTTGCAGAGCTCTAGTAACCCAACAGTTTTCCTCTAAGAGGTTTGATAGCTGAAGGTTATGAAATCAACAGTGCAGACAAGGAAATTTTCACCATGGCCTGGCTTGCAATTTGCACTTCTGAAAAAGTAATATCCTTTTTTTGATTCCTTTTAATCAATGTGTTTCATTTCCCTTCATGGCTTGCACTTCTGCAAGAATTTTCATTCAAATGTGCTAAAAGTAACATGATTTCCTAATGAACCTCTTCTCTCTCTCACACACACACACACACACAATTTTCTGGAAGAAATCAACAATCTCAAATTAATTTGTTCTCTACATGGGAATGGACTGGTTTGCTGACCTAAACATGAAGATACAGATAATTTCTGTCCACTGACACAGTTACTTGCTAGAGCAATGATTAAAGCAGTAAGATTTAAATACCATTATTTTAAATCAGGGAGCTGAAACCCACAGTTTAAATAGCTGATTTTAATCTTATTTTGCATAAACCTTTTCTGCAGAAGAAATGTTGATTCTTTTTACTACTGTACATTTTAACTTACATTTTTTTAAGCAAGTGATATAGAACATGCCTCCAACCTTCTTCTGGTGTTAGAGGAAGACTGGACAATTAATATGTGACCACACTTGTGATACATGGGCAGTAGAGAATACCTATGAGTTCCTTCAATCCCTATTCTGTGCACCCACCTGGAATCAGCATCCCTAGGAAAGCATGTTGCTTGGACAAGGTTCCTGCCGGCAGAGGGTTTCATCTGCCTTCCAGGTTGCTCCTGCGAAGTCAGTAGGAAACAGGGCAAAGAGGAATGGGCTGTGAGCCAGTGGAGCTGTCCTGGCAGACTGCACAAAACCTGTGGATCACAAGTTGAACCCTCCTGACTTAAACAATGAAACAATAAATAGTGTTTATTCTTATTCTGTCTCCATTATTCCTATCATATATGCCCACACCTCACTGCTTAATTACCAGGTGCTAGATCCTTTCTTATTTAGGATTTGGACCAAGCAGCATATGGATATCAATTGGACATTTGGCACTTACATAAAGAAAGAAAAAACTACCTAAAATGTGTGGAGAACAATTTTTTAAATGGGGAAAAAAGAGTCTTACATTAAAACCAGCTGACTTTCTAAAGAAGGGAACAGTATCTACCAGTGAATTGAACAGCAGTGGTTCTTTCTGGTCACGATCTCACTAAGCTTTCAGAAGTGGTGGTAGATCTCCTCCTCCTCCCCTCCCACAATTTTTGAAAGGTCTGAGAGGAATATCAGCCTCTCTGCTTTTTCAACTCCCAGCTGGTTTCTCAGGTTTGAATTAAATAGTCACCGAATAGAACTAAGAGAATGCAATGAAATGAAAAAAATCATCCTCTGTCCTGCAAGATGCTAGTGCTGTCAAAAGCCAGTTTAGCACTTCAGCACACTCTGGTTCCAGGTTCTTAGCCGTACAAGCCATGTGTATAATGTGTGGACTGTTTTTGACAGCAAGTTGAGATTTCTGCAGGATTTTATTTCCTGTAGATATTATCAGCTGAGACACTGTCATTTCTTGCCACGTTTTCGCAGTTCATTGTACATAGCCTTGCTTTTAACACAGGCAAAGCTAAACTTCCAAAATTATGAATTTTATTTTACATCGCTTCTCTTCTTTTCCAAAGCTGCCCTTCAAGCTGTTGACATTTGCTAAACAAAAAGACCAGCATCCAAGTTGGAACTGCAGGGGACTGTAAGGCTGAGACACACAAAAAGCTGCAGGCACAGAGTTTGCATGTGAAAGCAAGACTGGTTGCATCTGTAGGCTGCTTTTCCTCACTTAATTAATGCCTTCACAGGCAGGACTAAGTAACTTGTGTATAGCTCCATGATAAAGTATCTATGTAATGCTGGGTGACTGTTAGAAAATCAGTATGATCTCTTACCACATTTTGCAGATTTAGTGACTTTAGTCCCTACTCACTGCAGATAGCCAGTAAATATGCCCTCACTCTGCTGCCAAGCATCTGTATAAACTTAAACATCTGCAGAGAAGAAGCTTAAATGGATTGTCTAATATAGTGAACAGCAGGCTACATAATTACCCTTTATTTACTTGTAACAAATCAGTTACTACAAAGAATTGTATTTTTTCCACTGAAAAACTGCTGCATCAATTAAATTGGACACTGCACTTGTATTAATTCTGTCAATGAGCAGTATAATTTCAGTGGACAGGGTGAGTATAAGGGCACAGAAAATAGATTTTTTTCTTTTGAAGGTTTGGCAGTAGTACAACAAGCCTTTGCAGTAATTCCAAAGAGTTATTGATTTTGGAGCCCAAAAGAACCTTTGCTTTCATTTCACTTGACCTCTCATACAACAGAGGGTTTTGCACAGCAAATTCTCCAATAAACCTCCAAGCTTTTTTACCAGGTTTTTTAAAGACCTTTTAAAAAAGTCCTGAAGTTATGAGGGAACGGCTATCTGCAAGTTCAACTCATGCTGTAAAATAGTTTTGAACAGAGTGAATTTAGTACTTCAGGCACAGATTTATCTGAGTCCCACATTTTGGGTCTGCCATATTTTCACACAGCTTCTGACCTTTATTCTGTCGATCAGAAGAATACTTTCCCTTTCCATTAGCACTGGAGTAAAGAAGCAGTGCCACATTTAAGACCCATTTTTTCTTGGCCAGTGTGTATGAGAAGTGCCAGATGAAGTCTGCAGAATGCAACAGACACGCTATGGCTCTGGAGAGATCTGGATTGATCCAACAATCTGCATTTGTGTTTGAAAAGAGAACAAAGGAGAATTAGAAAATGTGACTAATGCACTGTAACACTGCCACTCACCTGCATGCACAGAGAACATGAAGTAATAGCTCTAAGGAATAAAATGTCTAGCATAAAATTCAGTTAAAATATGTGACTTTTTACTACTTTGTTTAGATTGGGCCTTCCAATTCTGTCCCTACCCTTGCCATTCCAGGTAGGAAGAGGACCTGGAGATATTTTGTGTCAAGGTGTGTCTTTCTTGCCTTTATTCACATCTGGATTTTTTTAAACTGAGGAAATGTGAAGCTTTATGAAGCAAAATTAGCCAATGAAACATTATCCACAGACTCCTTCACCCATCTGCTTAGCTCAGAAATGATCTTATTTATCCATGAAATATTAAAGTTTGGAGTGACTGTACTTGGCAGGAGGGGACTATCTAACGTGGTGGGATCCTGCTGCAACCTATCCTACCCTAAGGGACTCCAGGGTGGTGCTGAGGGTACTGCACCACCTGGGGTTTGTCTGAGCTTTCCCAGTGCTGAAGAAAACCAAAAAGACCACCTGTAGTCATAAGTGTTTTTCTTTTATCCCTTTGGCATGTATCCCCAATGGTGTTCTAACAAACAGCTAGAAACGCTAACAATAGAATGAAAAATCCTACATTGAAGCTCTGAAGGTGCTTTTAGGTCTAATACTGAAAAATGTACTTTCTTGCTCATTACAGAAGATTGCATTATGTATATTATAGCTCTCTAGAATACCCGATTGTCCAAGGACTTTTAAAAATCATTAAAAGGATTATCAAAAAAAATAGCTTTGTATTTAAGTCTTACCTTTCAAGTAAAGTGGCTGTGTCAACTGAACTCATGTTGAAGAAAACAACTTCTTTTACAGGATATACATGGACCTCAAGAGAGCATTTACAGCACTAGAAACCACATGATGATATTTCAGTGCCCTGCAACATTTGATGTCTTTGATCCTTTGATCTGTTTTGTATCTACTGCAGAAGAGACGCCAAATTATTGAAAGCATGAGATCTCAGGTGCATCTGTAAAATCTCACTGTGTGTGCCTGTCATACATAAAATGCATCTTTTTGGGTTTCACTTGGAATTTGAACATGAAAAATGGGCATCTTTGCATTCTGAACATCTTGTGAACCCAGTTGTAGTTATCAATTTTGCATGCACGTAGGCTCTTTAAGCACTAAATGAAACATGCTATTCAATAGGGATGAGCAGTTAAATGTCTATGCTTCTGAGAAAACCTAATAAATAATGTGTCTTATGTTCAGAAGAAGTCAGAAAAATGTTTAATTCCAGAAATGTCATTTGGTATTCAGCTACAATATTTTTATACTAAATTGCATATGTCTCAAAAATAGCGTTAGTAAATCATAATTTAATTCCTATGTTCTAACTATGACTACTAAAGTGTCCATATGTCACCTGTCATACTGGATTTTTAATTCCTGCGCTTTTCTTGATCCTTAAATTATATGGCTTTTACATTCTCCAGCTCCCAAATGCAGTCCTTCTGTTCAAGCTACAGAGAATAGTATTTTTAGGGCTGGAAATGGCTGGTTCACTTCTTCCCAGCAGTTAAGATGGCAGTTCCTATACATCCATGTGTCTTAAACTAGTAGGTGCACGGTCACATCACTGCAACACTTACACCTCCTCAACCACTGATCCCAGCTGTCAAAAGTATGTATCATATTTTAAAATGTAAAGTGAGCTGGGATGGCTATTAATGCTGCTGAACAACTATTTCATCATATTTCTCTATTGATGGGGGAAAACTTCTGACACCAGCAATTAGATTAGAAAAACGTAGCTTAGTTTTTAAATTCCACCTCTCTTCCTTCCTCTGGCCTTGTCAGAATGCACGTACTGGGTAAGAAGGGCCTACTGCAATTGTTGTGATACAATTATTTTGAAAATCTTAGCAATTGAAAACAGGCAAGCAAATAGAGAAAGACTTCCTTACGTTATTTTTAGGCGTCATTTTGAACAGAATAGCAGCAATTTTAGTGACAACGATTCTGTGACACCTGATAACCAATCTCATGAGACATTCTGCTGCTTTAAGTCCTCCAAGTACAGGTCCATTTCCTGACAATATTTCTGTTCAAAACCAGTGGCAGCAGAATGTGACAAAAATCTAATGCTTACATTATTAAAAAAATCTTCTTTTACAAAACAAAAATATTTTATTGTGATAGGTGAATCTTTCTGGTATGGTGAAATAAGAGGAGAGATGAATGGACATGATACAAATAATATTTCCCAGTGTACATAATTTTTGGTAAGTAAGACACTCTGCCACCTAAGAGTAGGATAATTTATAGTAATCATTTCTGCAAACCTTGCTCATGTCATTGCTGTTGCTCTGTGTTAGCAGATGAAGAAGCAGTAAAGAAACAGTGTTTTCAGTTTAGATGTGTACCTCTCTCGCAGGAGGGGAGCATATTGCACACATATGTTGCACACATATGCATGCATATCCAGATGCACACGCACACACACACACACACACACAAGTAACCCTTATTTACTGTATGAAGAAATAGTTGTACGAAGTGTAGCATTCACAGCCATGCTGTGTATCCACCTCCTTACCCAGCACAATGGGTTTCACCAGCTCCATGCATGCGCTGGGCCAAGGTGAGCAGAGGCTACCAGCAGCAGAGACTCTGCAGAAGTACAGAAGAGATATGGGCCAGGTAAATTCCTTACTCGTGTACCAGGAGACCTTCTGTTTAAATATAGAGCTGTATTTTATGTCTTATTGAAATGTTCCCTGTTTTTAACAGTTACTGTTTGATAAAATCCTGCTGTCTCGAGGGCTCCTGATGATGTCAGTGAGAGTTTTGTGTAGACAGGGATTCTGGGACATGGCTCATAACAGAAAAGATGATTGATGTAAGTAAGAATAGAGAAGCATTGATCTGTCCAAAACCAGTCTGACACAGGTCCAGTTGGCAGAGACCAACATGAGGAAAAAAATATGGGAATTTATCTCCTGGGACTTACAAGCTTGCCACTTGAACCAACAGAGTGCATAACATCCTAATGCACTTGGCCAGCACAGCAGCCAGCAAGATTACCATTCATAGACTTTGAAATGAAACACCCTTCACCCTGTTTATGCTTCATGCATGATTAAGTGCAAAGAAAGCAAGCCATATCAGTATGACAATCTGTCAAGGAGAGGAACCTCTTGCACGATGATAAAGCAAACATCTAAACACTTTTTCAGTGCAAAACCTCTTGTGTTGTTTATAGACTATTACATGAAAACTGTGTTAAAAGGACCTTAAGGCTGAAAAGTCAAGCTTCTCAAAGTCAGGAAATAAGGAAATTCAGACCACTTGTGAAACAAATATTTGTCCTTTTGGTAATATTCATTATTACCCAGTAATTAGATATCTGAATGCTATATCTTTGCTTTGGATTCAGGCCGTTCTTGAAGCAGTGCATCAATAGTGCTCAGTGAGTTAGAGGCTATTCAGTATTTGGATTTAGCCTCATTATTCAGTGAATTTTTATTTATTTACTCACATACCTATGTACTATGTACTCACATACCTATGCTATTCAATGCCACTTCAGACTCTAGCATTCCTTATGTCATAAGCTGATGGAAAAATCCAGCTTGGAAGGAACCTCAGAAAGTCTCCCATCCAACTGAAAGAAGGGTCAACTGTAAGACAAGATGGAGTTGCTCACAGCCTCTCTGGGCAACCTGGTCCACTGCCTCTTTTCAAAAAAGGAGCTTCCTTAAATCTAGCCTCAACCTTTCCTCATTCTATTGTACCCATTGCCTTTTACAACCCCCTCATAGGTGCCTGGTGGGGGGGAGTGATTCTGTTAGGTGCTCCCAAAGTTGCTTCCTCTGCAGTCTGAGCCAGTCGTGCTCCCTCAGCTCCTCCTCACAGGGTGACTGCTCAAGTCCCAGTCGGTGACCCTCTGCTGAACTCCCTCTGCTTTATCAATGTCTTTTCTTCACTGAGCAGGGCAGGGCAGAGAAGGTCACAGTATTCTAAATCTAGTGCAATGAGTGTTGAGTAGAAATGCATAATTACTTTCCTGAATCTACTGTGACAGAGCCTGTGCTCTTGTTAATACCACCCTAGATACTCTGGGCTTTCTTTGCAGGCAGTGCACACTGCTGGCTCATCCTCAGCCTGATGTTCCCCAAGATCATCAGGTCTTTTTCTGCAGATATACTTCCCAGGCAGGCAGTCCCCAGACTATGTTTTATGGCAGGGTTTTTTCTTCACAGGTGCAGAGCTGTGCATTTGTCCTTGCTGAATTTCATAAAACTCCTGTCAGTTTATTTAGGTCCCTCTGGATAGCAATTCTGCCCTCAAGCATATGAAGCAGTCCTTTCCAATCTTCTGTGACCTGCAAACATGATTAGAGTACACACCACTCATCTAATCTAAAACATCAATAAAGATAACAGGATGGTCCCCAGGATAGAGCCCTACTCTAGTAGGTAGTTACAGGTACACCAGCAGAGTGAATCTGTTAGAGCCTACCTCATGGGACCCAACATCTAACCATTTTTTTATCCATCCAATTGTGCACCCAGCCAGACCATAATGTTCTGTGAACGCTGCCATTCCCACCTTCAAGGCAAAAGGATTCTGGGTGAAGGCATTTGCCACTGCTGGAAGAGTCTCCCTCTGTCCTGCATCCCTTCTTACAGGACTACATGCCCACCAGAATACCCCTTGCCTGTGGCTCCCTTATCTCATGAACACTGGTGCTGTACACTCCTGCCCCAGGGCCCCTCTCATAGCCAATAAACAATATTCCTTTTTTTTATTGGGCAGTGAGTGGTCCTGTGACTCATGTACTGCATGTTCTTCAGTTCTTCTGGTTAGAGATGTGGGTATTTCAGCACAGGCTTTTCTGTGGAGCTCACTTCTGTCACATGCAAGTAGCAATACTTTAATATCTGTAGCCCCTGGGAGAGGTAAGGCAGTGGATGTGGAATTGTTCTGATGTGGAATTGTCTCTGCTGATTTCAAGTTACATTTAAAATGTGTAAGTCTGGTTATTCACAGGATTTAGCTTTCCATAGCACATTATGCATTCAGACAACAACTCTCAGAAGTTTTTAGCTGGGCCCAGGAATAGCCTTATAGGCTAAATCTGTGCACCCAGGAAGTGAGAAACACATAATGAGAATTATTCAAACATGCAGACATCTGTCTTTGGAGCTGTCTGTCAACCACCACGTCTGAATCTACTGAATGCACAGAGAACTGGGACTCTGAATTTCGGACAGTTTTTGGAAGTTTGGCTTTAGAGCTGCTGGTAGACTACAGCTCTCCAAGAGAGCACTGAAAGCTACACAACAGTGTGTCTGCAGCCCCATCCTCCTTTAAGAGAGGCCACCTTCTTTCTGCCATACATCAGCAGGTATCTTACAGGTAAGAGCTGTTTTCAGAAGTGTTCCTGCCTAATTCCCTGAACATAATTCACCCATTTGTTGAACAGAGCAGAGACTTTGGATTATAAAGCTTATCCGTTACACATATTATCCGGCAGTTGAAGACATACATGTATACAGATATGTTCTGACGTTTTATCAAATCTGATGTTTCCTGAAAGTATTTGACTTTGGAGACCTCAGCAAAAATCCTTTCAATAGACTCAAACATTTGTTTGTTTCCTTAGGTAACCATGTATAGAAACACCAAGATTTAAACAGCTCTACACCCCTTTTACTCTGGAGATGGGCTGTACATGTCTATGTGTGTGTGTCTGTGTGTGTGTGCGTGCAGTTGTAACACAGTTTAGGCTCCTCTACGTGCTGAACTTAAAGTCAACACAACTTCAAGATGTCTTTCAGCATAATAATTAATTTGATGTGAGGCAACTAGATGACAGAAGACTCACATCTTTCTCAAATCCTAAATTACACAACAACACAAAAAAGTGCACATCTGAGGTCACATAAAGAGTATCAATTATACAGAAAGTTAAAGGAGGGAGTTATGGGTGGGATAGAGAGAAATAAGGAAATATAAATTGATTCAGAGTTTTCAGATGATGGGGAAATGAAAAAGCAGCATAATTGAATTTAATATATGCTTCAAGACTGAATAGGGAACATGGGTCTCAAATGAGCCACATTCCAGGAGGACCTTCTATGTTCCTGAAGGTAGTAGGTTCAGAATTAAGTGCTTCCAATGAAAGGATCTGAGTGAAAATTCAGGTAGAATTCCTGAATTTCACCGATAATAAATATTCATCTCAATAACAGTGCTATTTTTAGAAATATTTTCATTGGTCTGGCTAACCTGTGTCCATGACTGAAGAAAAATTTACATACTTAAAGCAGCTATGAATTTATTGAGAAAGCCAGACAAGGATAAGCATGTTAGGGCAAAATTAAATTAGGACTGTGAAACTCTATGCTTCTTCTGACTACAGGCTAAAGAGTCCTGCTGAAAATTTTCATGCTTATGGATTTCCTTTAAGAGTGGCTTGTGATGGATCTTATCTTGAAAAAACACAAAATTGAGCCAATCGACAGCTCTCTAAAAGCTGGCACCATGGTTAGCTTAACATACCCTCACTCCTTTCTAAAATGAGCAGCTCTTAAGTTACAGAACAGAGTTGAAAGGAACCTATCTGTAATAAGAACTCCCGTGAAACAAGAGGAAAAACAAATCACACATTACTAAAAGCAGACTAAATTATTTGAACTCTAGTGACAAGTGGCATATAACAAAAGATTTATGAACTAAAGAGAAGCCAAGAATTCTCTGTTATTACAGATTGCTGCAGACTAGCCACGTCAGCAGTGAGAACAGACAGAAGCGTCAGCAGCATCAACCCATTAACAATACTCTATTTAGAAACGATGGAGTGTACACTCATAATTTAGTTCTGTGCTCTGACTGCAGTACTACAAAGGCTGGAGTGGTTTGGGTTTCCAGGCTTATGGTATCCTCAAATCACCTCTTCCACCCAAATTACCTTATTTATGAATGGTTCCATCCTAAGCAGTAGCTTCCAGGATTCCTGTCACATTGCCTTTGAAAGAGCAGAAACACACCACCAGGGAATAGGACTGGCTGTGAAAACTCTGATGGCACATTTCTACGCCTGGAATTCTGGAAAAATAAAAGTGCTTGGTGGAAATGGTTCAATTTTGACTATGACTGCAAGACTAAGTAATTGTGAAAGTTTGAACTAAACTGGGAGGTTTGAAATAAAGAGATTCCATAAAATCTTGATTATTACATTAAATTCCATATATGAAAGAGCACTTTGGCTCCCATTGTGACTGGTGACATTCTCTGTAGGGGAAGCGTACTTCCTCATCCCTTCATGCTATGCAGGAGGTGTTAGCTAAACAGAGTCACTACCACATTTGGCAGGTATCACCAGAAGGTTAGTTTACCATGTCTAAATTTAATCTCTCTTTCTGGCCTGAATCATTCACAAGATATATATGAGAGCACCCTGAAGTCCTGTGAATATGAAGGGAGAGAAAATTCTCCTGGAGAAGCTGATAAGCAAGAAAAATTAAATTATGGTGGTTGCAGGAAAGCAGCAAACTTCTCTGTATTTCTTTATTTTTTCACTCTGGAGATGGGGGTTGTACGTGTGTGCTTGCATATTTTTTTGTAGTTTTTTTAAGTTCCATTGCTTTTTGAAGGTAAAGAAAAGTTGACTTTTTACTCTGGTGAATGTACCAAAGGGCTGACAGCACCGTGTATTATTCATTTGCACTCTATGAGTCATTGCCTGCTCTCTTAGTCAAAGCAAATTATTGTGAGTTAGGGCAAAGGTGAAGAATACTCCAAAACAGAATTATAGGCGTCTCTGTACCACATTATGTTAACAAATTTACAAGCAGCCTTGTGCCAGGACAAACAAGGAGCTGACCCCTAGGACAGCACAAAGCTAGAGATGGTGGTTTTGGCCCTCAGTTGCCTACATACTTGAGGCCTTAATTTCTTCTCTCCAGAGCCCTAAGCCTCGTACATCAAAAGTTTCTAAGTACAATGTAAAAATTTGCCTTCCTAAATATCTTGTACTACCAAAACCCCTAAAATCTAGGACAAGTTTTGAAAAAATTCACCATTTTTTGTAACATTCCATCAATAGGACTCAAAGCATTATTAGCCAGAAAAACGCCATGGAAATCCCAATTTTCTCCTGGTCCTGTTCAAAGCCAGTACATGGCTAATCTGGGAGCAGAGACCTGATTTCCAAATGACCAGAAATCCTCCTAAAACTTACAGCATCTCCATTTTTTACTTGCTACTTTAGCTCTTATTGCACCAAAATGTGGATTGTTAAAATATGCAGCCAGATACAACTCTTAGAGAAAATGAAATGCTCTGTGCTAGGCCAGCTGTGTTGCAATCCTGAAATTTGGATTTCTCCCCTAAATAATCTGTGTGATTCTTAAAGAAATCTCTGTGTTTTTTTAGTTTATGTATAATAGGGCTATATTTTTTAGCTCTCAGACCTTCACTGCCTGTGAAGTACTGAGATGATTTGTGGACAAAAGCATTGCTTAGAAACAAAACTAAAAAAAACCAGGGGTCTCTAATTTGCCTCTCAAGGGGACTTAAAAACCAAAATAGGTCTTTGAGACTGTATTTCTCCTGAAGTGCATAAGGTAAATCAGCTCAGAGGCAGAAAATGGTGCTGTGTTTTAGAAGCCAGATGACCCAGCAGTGAGCACCGTGTCCTGAGCTGCTGGCTGCCATCAGCTCTGACACCTCCACAAATCCCACTGCTCCTGGCCCTCGAGGTGCTCAGAGCTCCAGAGGTGCCTCTGAACCCCTCAGACCTCCCAGGTCTTTGGCAAGCTGAATATGAAATAATTGTTACCCGCAGCTGTTGCACTGAGTGGAACTCTGGTTTAAGTAATTCATTTTGATAACAATGGGGAAGTTAATTGATCAGTCATTAATTTTCTTGTTTTGCAGTTTTTCCTAATTGTCTCCATTACACAGAAGGTCCATAAGGCACGTACCTTGGTGAGGATGTCTACTTTTTATTGCTTTTTGTAAAAGTACAACATATGTGTAATTATTCAGTGCCATTTAATCTCTCAGCATCCCTCTCGGCACAGCATACTCCATTCCTGAACTCCTCTAGACAATAGTTAACCTCCCTTCCCATGGAAAATGCTGGTCATATATGCTATAGCAGGAATTCAAATGCTGACAGAAATGTCAAGATACAAATACCTTTTTCCAGACTTGACAGCTTTTCCTGTCAAAATTCAGATATGGACTTTTGGGGACAATCAGGAGCAACCCAAGTGCTCTTGTTCCTTTTTAAAATCTGAAACAAAAGCTAGTGGAGAGAATATTTCTCAGGCACAAACATTTATTGCAACACTGTGCAGAGGCAGCAGGGATCAGATGGCCCATCCAGGTATCATTCTGCTCTGATACTTTGCAAACGGGCAAGACTTCTTATGCCACTGCATATTTCTGCCATGTACCCTCTGTGTTATCTCATTCTGGAGGCTGTCACATGCAGGAGATTTGTTCAAGTCTCTAGGCAAGTTTAGGCTGAAGTGCGAGGAGGCAGAGGAGCTGTGTGCCTGACAGAGCAGGCTTCCAGGGGTGTGCATGCACACCTCTGTGCATGCACAGGGCAATGATCACGCATTGCAAGAGGAGATTTCTGGTTCAACTGCTGGAACAGCTGCTTCAGCTGAACAAAATCAAGCTCCTGCAACATGAGTCTGACAGGGAATTAAGCTGGAAGGAAGGCAAAGCAGGCAGACACTAGGAGCACATTCATCTTTAAATAGCTAAGCTACATCAGCAGAAGTCTGAAATTGTACAAAGTCACAGGGGCACAACTACAGTTCATTCACTCCCTGTTATGTCTGTCCCATGAGACGTGTGATATCTGCTGGCCACATGCTGTCCCTGTGCCAGGAAGAATCACAGGTGTGCATTTTTTCCTTGTCCTGATTTCCCTGGGGAAGAATGTAGCAGCTGGGAGGGACCTGTGTTGCACTCCCCCGTCGTACACTGCTGGAAGGCTAGGGCGTATGGGATGAGCTGAATAAAACACCTGCTGTTCAATCCAGATGTAGGTGCAAGGTGTTCATTTTTAACAGCAGAAAATCTGTGCACATCAAGCTTCTTCTCGGAACCTGGAAAATATGACCCCACTGACCCCATTGAGCTGTGCAAGATTGCTTAGCAGAGAAGAAATGTACATAGTTCATGACTATTTTTAAATTTCTTTGTGAGAAAGGCAGCTTCACCTTGAAAAAGAAATTCATAAGACCCTAGACACAATAGCCTATGATAGAAGGATTAAGACATACAGGGGTTGTAAGGAGATAAATATCTCTGTACTCTTCTTGTACCTTCCAATAGGTCATTCAGTGAGAAACAGTGAGAGGCAAAGAGCAACACCTCTCTGACCTTGCGTGCCATTTTTTAATTAAAAGGCAGGACATTTTTTTTGAGTATTAGATGTGGATGCTCACCATGGTACAAACACAGGTGTATATAAGAAAAGATTGTATTTTCCTTTATGTCTCTCTGAGCTCTCCACCAAATTCCCACACTTTACCCATCATGCTTCCATTCTGGTGACATTTGCAGCCTTTCCTCACTCTCCATTTCCCGCAAAGCACTTTGTTTCTCTGCAATAGTCACACCAACCTGGTCTTCAAACCCGTGACCAAAAATTATCATGAAACTATTGCAGCTACCTCACAGGAAACCTCCACATCAGATACTCTCCTGGACCTAGCACCTGGAGAAGTCAAGTCACTTCCTAAAAGATTTGGTGAGATCTGTGTGCCCAGACCTGTTGCAAAGGTCCTCCCTCCACTGACTCCCCCATTTGCAGAGGGAGGACCCAGGTAGTTCTCCAAAATGAGAAGACCACGAAAGTTAATTTTGTTTAGTTGTCTGAATTGAAAAGGATGGAGAACGAATTTCCTTCCCTGGACAGATATTGTTATTTTTTCTGCAATGCAAGTACAAGAGCAAAATAGACCTTTAAATGGGCTTATTTTTGGAGAGAGGAGCACAGACAAGTAATTGCATTGCAACAGCACCCCAATATCAATGGCATCTCTTACTGTTGTTTTAGAGTTTGTTATCATTGTCATTACCCTGGTTTTCTGTCCTTCGCCCTTAATTACTCATGGTTCACCTGAAGAAGATGATAGCAACTATGGAAAAGCCATAATGCAATTGAAGACACCAAAAAAGCTTATTCTGAAAGATTCACACAGTGTGTTCAGTCACACAGGTGAAGCATCTGAGATATTTCAGCTCTGTGATCTGCTCAGAAAACCCTGTTGCACAGAATACAGCTGATGGCCCTGCTCCTGCTTTCCCCATCCTCCTCATCCTGCTCTTAAATAATCTGCACCTTCTGTTCATCTCTTCCACCCCCCTACTCCTGCAATTACGTTAATTCTTATGGGAAATATTTCTCCAGTAGCCACTGCCTTTTCCAGGAACAAACTCAGGAAGAAAATAGTATCTGTGACCTTTAGATGGGCCAGACCTGAAGCAATGATGCTGAGCATCCATGCCTCTGGAGGAGCTCTAGGAATGGGTTTAGCTTGAGCTGACTCCTTAAATCTTTCTATTGAAACTACCTGAAACAAAGCAAAGATTTAGGAAAACATAGATAAGTTTTGTGCCTCTCTTCCAGTAAAATGTTGTTTCAGTCTTAAGGGGAAACCAAACAATGTTTCAAACTTAGTTTTCAGGGATTGTTAAGAAAGGAAAATACTGGAATTTCACACATATGCATATTCAACTACCATTGTTATATAACTGTGTTTGTAATACCTTACTTCTATTTGATACTTTGAGTTTCTAATACTTCTTTGCACCGTCGTCAGCAAGTCCTTTCAAGCGCTATGTAAACTTCTGTCTCTATGGTTTTGAGGTACTTCAGAGTATCAGGCTGCACTACATTTATCATAAAACATGATCTCATTCTTGCAGAGAAGATATCCTAGTTAGGAGGAGGATTGCCATCTACTCTATGGCAACATGGAAATTCAGTTCTACAGCAATTGAAAATTCTTCTGGCAGTAGTAGTCACATTTGTGACATTTAATCACTTTTTTTTCTTTCTTTTTTTTAATTTACTTTACATTTTCTAGAAGTGTAGTAAACTTTGGTCTCTTAACTAACTCCTGCTTTCTAATCAAAACTGGCACGTGCTCTGACACAAGTCAAGATTATGGGTCATCCTTCCTCTTCAGAAAAAAAAACTTTACCATGCAGCTTCTAAAATTAGCGAAGGAAACTGGATAGTAAATCAATGGCCCAGCAGATGGATAGATAAAATTTAAACAAGTTATATTCTATTAAGTAAGGACATATGAATGCTGAGACTGTAAACATGGTTAGATCCAAAGTAGTTCTTCAATGCCACAGGCCAGTGAATGAGTCAAGGGCAGTGGTTTCTTGCAGACTTTTCCATAGTGTTTTTTCCTCCTCTTCAGCTATCCTTTATGGGTTTGCCTGCAGTTTGATTTGAAAAACCTTTTCTAGCTTTTAGGTAGCTCTCCCACACACTGATGACCTTTTAAATAACTAAAATACTAATAGTTCGTTCAAGCTATTATGCAACTCATGCTTCAAAGTATCAGACAAAGGATCAAAACTGGGAGAAAGAAAGCCTTTCTGTGCTGCTTCGTTTTGACTTGCTTTGTTTTCCTGACAGGGTCTGTTTGAGAAGAACTGAGAAGTGTGCTTTGTTACTGGTTCAATAAACAGAAATTCTCAGTGTTGCGTCATTATTTATCTTTTCTGTTTTGATCGTTTAAGCAATCTTTTCATGTTGTTTTCCTCCTGGATATATTATCTGACATGCAACAACCAGAGTTTTCATAAAGCTCTTTGGTGCCCATGGGTACACAAGTAGCTGATGCCAGTTTAAATGGCAGTTTCACACCTTTCAGAATTCTGCTGCACCATCCAAAAGAACAATTGCTGCACTAGGATGCTCAAGACACGCTTCAAATGATCTACTCAAAACAATGACATAACGTGGGAGGAGAGGTGGAATCTAGGCAAAGCACAATGTTAAATTAAATATCTTGGACTTACTTCCAAAAATGCGCCATTTATTTGATTTTGCACCAAATCAAAAGAAGCCAAGGAAATAGAAAAATTGGAGTGAAGAAATCTCCAGTTAGAGAAAAAAGTTGGTAGATTTAAAAAGCAAGAGTTACAAAAACCTCTGCATCATTAATTTCATTAAATTAATGAAAGTGAAAAGAAGGCTAAGATAGGCTCCCACAAAAGTGGACAAAGTTTTAAAAATGCTAATGCAGCTGCTCCTTTCAAATTAATGGGAAGTGTCAGTGCTGGGATGTCACAATTCTGCTACAGTGGGAAGTGGTATATGAGCGCTAAAAATGCACAGGATTGGACAAATAAACAAGGATTGTCTAAAGGATTATAAAAATAAAACAGAAATATGTGTTGGTGTGACTGGCACCCCCTGCTCTTGACAGTTACTTTTATAAATTTTGATAGCTGTACATGCATTTGTGTCTCTATAGAATCACACATATCAAAACAAAGACAATGGGATTACATCTAGAATGCAATTATTCTCAGAAGCAGGAATTCCTGCAGCACATCTCTAGGGTCCCAGGTAAAAGTCTCAGATAATAAAACCTAGACAGCAGTTTTGCATGTTATATTTTAGGTAAGTGTGTTTAAATATGTTTCCAGCCATATTTCCTCACTGATTTTTACATTTTAAATTCTACTTTCAACTTGAACGTCTCAGCTGCAAGAATCCCAAGCCTTTGCTATTTTTAAAGTATGTATGTACATTATCTTGCTCCAATATACCATCAGCAAAAGAGGCAGACATCATTACCTGCATTTTGCAAGAGGAATATCACATACAAAAGAATGAAGTTGTTTAACCAAGCATATTCACAAAACCAGTGGCAGATCGAGATGGAATTGGGAATATTGAAACATTTTTGAAACATTTTTGAAGAGTCAACACTAAGTCATAATTGCATCATTATTTTAGGGGTTAACATTATGGGAAGTCAACATGAGAATATATGCTACACACAAAGCAAAACAAACAATTTAATGACACCAATATATAAATACAGTACTTGACATGGGAATGGTAACAACTTAAACAAAAGAAACAAATGAAACTTGGACTAATGACCCTTTTCCTTTTTTTTCCTTGTAGCAAGAAATTTGAGACCAAATGAAACATAAGCATTTTGATAAACATGATGCAGGTCCCATCAGTGTTTTCTTGGGTGAGAACACTGACAGATCTTCAGGGCATTTAAGTGATATATCAGACTCTTCATATCAGAAGAGTCATTGCAATGTAGGGAAATGACAGAAAACTAGTTCAAGAACCTCAGTGGACAAGATCACAGCATATTCTGTTCTGTTTTGTAAATCTCCTGCTGCCTGAAACTTACCCAACAAAAAAAGATGTGGCATCAGGGCCAAGCTTTCCTATAAGATGCACTCCCTGAAATGGCTGTAAACATCTCTTGCTTTTTTTAAGCAGTGGCAAGATTGTCATTCAAATTATGAGGGCACCTGTTTCTAGATGGCCAGCCTGCTTTCTGGAGGCCAGCACCACACTCTGGCTATCATAAAATAAAATAAATATGTTTTTTTAAGTGATTGCATTTGATAGATACACTCACTTTGCGCAATACACGAGCTGTTGTAACTTTTAATGTGAAGACAACAAAGCAGGAATGATTTCTTGCTAACCTATATTCCCCAAAATTTATTCTAACAGATCTAATTCATGCTTTGCTTCAGTTTCTGGTTCTCTTAGATCTCCAGGGAATAATGCCACCTGCTTTGCTTCAGAGTTTCCAGTAGAAAAAAACAGCCAAAATTAAAATTTATCCAATTAAAGTATTCCCTCCTGCACTGCAATGTCCATTGAAAGGAGGCCATAAACATTAATCTCTAAAAAGTGAACCAAACAAACTTGTAAACCTCTCTATCAAAATTACTCTGAATAGGCTGGTGGTATGCACCATTTGAATTTAAGCTGATTGTTCAGTATAAAAACACTACATCAACCTCTTACATCAGTAAAAGACTCGCTCTCCCAAATTATAACCAGCATGACTAACGACATTTCATCATAACTCTGAAATGACTGTGATTTGGCTGCTCCTAGAAACAATGTTGAACAAAATATGACAGTGATGACACTGTGTGATCCTATGCATTTTAGTTCCAATCCATATTTTTGCCCAACAACTCTGATTTATTTTTTATAGGACTTAATAATCTACATTTTCAACACCTGACGTTGTTAGATTCACAAGGATTTTCCTATTTGAAAGAGATTAGCATGCACCCCTGAGTCTCTGCCAATACCACATTTTTTCCACATAATTTTGTCCAGTCCAGTCCAGTCTCAAAAGCACAGGTTTTCGACACTTTGCTCTCCAGAAAGTATTGCATTGCCCACAGTTCTCTACTAGTTATTAGAAGTCGTGTTACAGCTACTTGACCTTTCCTGCAGCTCCCTAAAAATTACTCCCTTCCTACCTTGATGTTCTCCTAGCACTTCTCCAAATTTTTTTCTCCATTCAATACCTTCAAATACTCAATTATTGTATAAATTAGCCACTGGTTTGATCTATAACTTTGTTTCCCACTTAATTGGTAATTTTGCCAATAGCAGCCTGCTATCGGTTAGCATTTCTCCATGTACCGTATTCTGTCAGGAAAGGAAAAAATGTCAGGATTCACAAAGGCCAGCCTGGTCTGTGACAAGCATCAAATGCTTCATGATTTCTCTGCTTGCTATTCTTTGCAGACCACAAAACCTAGAAATAGTCCAAAGGACACAAGCTTTGGTGAAAACTGAAAGAAATGAAACTTCCTGGACAGGCTTAATTCCTGTAATTGGTAATGGTAGATGCCTAATATGCCTGTGTATATGTTGCATTGTGTGGTGGATGGCTAAAAAAGACAAATTTTAGAATGTATTTTTTCTTTTTTTTTTTTTTTGAGGTAAAAACACAGACAAAACTAATTGCAAGAGTAGCAATGTATTAGTAAGTTCTTCAGAAAAAAACCTACTTTCATTTAGAAAACAAGTCAATAGGCTGAAAACCAATACACTCTTTAAAACATTCAAGAACATACTTGAACTGTGTACATACAAAAAGGGATTTGAAACCAATTTATCAAAGGTCTTCCTATGAAGACCCTTGCACTGATTAGGTGGGCTTCCAATTTTACCCTGCAGCTCCATCATCTTTTCTTTTTGTGATAAGCCTCTGCTTTAATTCTTCTACAGAAAAAAAAAAAAAAGGTTTTTAAATCCCTAAACCTATTTGCTGAGTTCTTCTCCAGTAGAAAAGTTTTAACTGAGGATAAAATTTTGCACTTTGGAGGCAGCCTCTTCTGAAGCTGTCAGCCCCATAACACTGACAGGCCTTATGATACAGACAGGAACAGCAGTGTAATTGGTTTTGTTGGTGTCATTGCCTGACACCAGAAAGAGCAGGAAGGATTGTAGAGACCAGCCGATTCCTTTTCCGTACGCAGCTTGTTAATTTTTTTTTTCTGGCAGAAAGGTAATTTACACTGGTTGTATTGTCAGTCGTCAATGGGTTACTGCAGTGTGCAGTCAAGCTTCTAAGCAGTGTTTTCTTTTGTTTTCAATTCTTGCCTGGATTCCCCCTTTAACCTTATCAAAGCAGTTAAATTTCTTCAACCTATCAAGCTGAGCCATGTCAGCATCTTTAGATAGTCACTGTTGACACGGCTGAGCAAAGCTGAATTGATCTCACAGCCCTCAGGACATCCTGTACAGCATGCATGCTCTATACTACTGCCACATGCCTGATTTAAAGTCCAGACATTTCTAACTCATTGCTGGCAAGGTAAAATGGTTTGTATCACTAACACTATCTAAGATCATTCTGTGGCCACAAATGCTATCCCAGTAGTCTTAGATTGTGCACTAGAGATGGAAAAACGACAGTGATGACATGCTTGTTTACACTAAAAGAAAAACCACAAAAACCCTCCAATCTGAAGCAACAACAACAAAACAAAACAAAACAAAACAAACAACAACGGAAAAAAACAACCAAAAAAACATGATTCAAGTTGAGCTGTACCTGTCTATCTGAGAAAGCAGCAATAAAACAAAGTTAGGTACATTAGAGAACAAAGTGTTGCTGACAAGCTTCCAGCTACTCTCCATGAAGAACTTGACAAGTGAATGGCTGTTTTCCAAGCTGTTAGGTACCCAAGTTACTGCACGTTTCCTTGTATCCTGTATGTTTTCCATTAGCAGGCATGCACGGTGACAGTAACCTATGAATCATTAGAATCCTGTCCTTAGCACGGTGAGCACAAAAACACCTGGATTTTGAAAAATATGGAACTATTATTTTTTTAATAACCAGGTCGCCAAGATCATCAGGAGAGCTCAGCCTCAGGACAAAAAACGATCTTAATTACTAATTCTGTTTACTTCATTCCTTAATTATATTTGTATCTCCTAACTTTCAAGTGCAGAAACAGAAGAAAATTCTCTTGGAGCAAAGAATCACTTTGTTTTTCAAAGGGTCTCTGTTTATGTATTTACACGCCTACATGTCTGTGTGCATTTTAGTTAATGGATATTTACAGAGTGCCCCCCAGAGAGATGACAGACCTAGGTGAGCTAATTTCAGTGCAACAACTAGATCAATGAAATGAATAAGCTCGTATAGTAGTGGCCTAAGAAGCAAGGGCCCTTGACAATAGGGAAAAAAAGATTACATTTTAAAAATAAAGGACCAAATCCTTGGGCTCTGTGTGGGGGGAACCATCTATGATGGAGTACAGAAAAAGTTCTGGCCATACCACTACATAAACAGAAATGTATGTCCACTTTGCAGAACTATGAAAGGAATGAAAAGCAGCAACTTTACAGCAAACTTTATATACATTAAATTCCTACTTGTATAACTGCAGACAAAGGTATGTCCATATGAGTTGTAACTCATGAGACCTATGGGGTTGTTTTTAATTCCCTGTTAAACTGGAATACCAGAGAAATGGTGTTTATCAACAGAGATGTGTGCAAATTCTCCACACAGCAGTTAATTGCCCAGAGAAATAATCCCCTAAAGTTCTTAAGTTATATGGGAAATAGGCGTAAAAACCTTGGGGTTTTACTATGGTAGAACAAACTACTATGACTTGGGCAACAAAGACTTGAGAACCTGGCAAGCAGAAATCTGCCTGTTCTCTGACTCTGTGGAGATACATCACCTAAACTCTCAAGACAATAGAGTTAATAGCAGTGAAAATCTGCCCCTTAACACAATCCAGAAAACAAATAATGATCAGCAAAATAAGAATAAAGATAGATCTGAGGATTTCTTCTGAATGGGAATTTTCACCTTGTGGTAACAAGAACACTGTAATATCAAGGCACAACTGTGGGCAATAGGCAGTACAATGTCAATCATCTCATTAGCAATAAATAGGCTGGTGATATGGAACAATTTGTTCATCTCTCAAAATATGACTTATTGGAGCATTCTGATTTCAGAACTTGATTTCAAAAGCATTTCAGACCTCATTTTTCTTAAGAGCAAGAGGGATTTTCATTCATATAGTATTTTCTTTCACCCAAAAATCATTGTTTAATCATCTTTCATTGTGCTTTTATCCAGAGTCAAGGAACACACTTTACCTCTTTCACAAAGCATTCACAAAAAAAGGCTCAACTAGAACTCGATTAACTTGTATGCATGCAGATGGTTTGGAGAGTAATTTTATTTGTATCTACATCATGATTCACAGATTGTGATTATTCCAGAATCCACTTGTTGGAAAATTTGTACTGAACAAAAAACCACATTGAGATATCTTGTTTTCCCTCCCTTAATTTACCTAGAGCAAGAAGCCAGTCAAAAGTGGTGATGGTTTGTAATTTTACCTCTGACTGCAAAGGCAGTAATTTCCTCAGGAGTCACTTTTTGGGTGTTCAGATTAAAGGCAATAATAACATATGTGGTATTCCTCCTTCATTTGTTCAGCTGAAATGCTGAGCTATAAAATGCCCTACAATCTAAAATCACTGCCAATGCATTCTGTGCTGAGATTTTCTGTGTGGTGCAGAAGTGAATCAAAACAACTGGATTGAACACACACAGACACAAAATCACAGTCATAGCATTAAAATGTTCAGTCCATAATTTACCTATAATTTGTAGAAAATTAATAATGTGATAAAAAGATAAAGGAAGGTAAAGGAAGCCTTAGGGCTCCTGAATGGTGTGTGACTTGCACAGAGGCAGCATTAATAATCAAAGGAGTTTGGAGGAACAGCATCTCTCGGGCAGAACTGCTCATTGGCATTTCCTGGATTACAGTAAAACATGTTTTGGAGACAACTTTGAGAGCAGAGGGAGGAAGAGTAACCAGACCAACTGATACTCCCTGGCATTTTCTCATATGAAATCATCAGTTTTGCTAAGATGCAAAGCTGATGTTTGCTGCCAGTAATGGTGCTTCATACCTGGATATTTGAGCAGGAGGCAGGTCCTTGGAAGCGCTAACATTGGCACAACTGCTAACAAAAGCCAAAACTGAATCTTGTTCCCACACAGCCTCTGTTGTACTCAGCTATTGAGAGCTGGTGTACAGCAACACCTCAACACTACTCCATTCATTACGTATTTAATCTCTCATGAAGAACAAAAATAAATGAGCGGCTGTGGTCTGAGCTAAATATGCTCTTCTGAAGTATCAGCTCAGGTGCCTCCACATCAGCTTCTCAACAAGAGTTAAATGGGAGGATTTGTCAAACAGGAACACAGTCTGTCACACATGAACTATCCCACATACAAATAATTGAAAATAGGCTTACATATCTCGAGGACTAGAAATAAAAACTATGTCTGACACTTTTCTGTTAAAAGGGGTTAATAATAAGTGCTACTTGTGGAATGGTTTGGCTATTTTATAAGATTTCACCAGCTTTCTTCTTGCATGTATTTAGAAAGTTTTATGATGATATTTTTCTAGCTTGCTGGAATGAGTGAAGAGATCAAAGGAGGACAGTATATAGTGGCCTTGTGTCCCGAAGTGAAATTATGATTCAGTTATTAGCTCTGCTAGTCAGAAGCATACATGAACTAATGCAGCATCTATCCACTTTGCCTTATCTATTGTGACAAGCCTCCGGGGGGCTGATCCACATGAAATTCATTTCACATCTCATTCATTGAGTGCCTGGGATTTGAAATACCTTTCTGCTCTTCTAGGTTTCAATAAGCTGGATTCCACAGACTCATTGCCAGCAAAAAGTAAGAAAGTAAATATCTCTGTAGAGACGGTGCTTTCAAATTTCCTGTGATGACACTGGAGATATGCTGACATTAATTTCAGGGGATGTGCACATGCGTACCTAGGACAAGGATGACTTAGAGAATAATCATACTTTTCAGACCAATGGAAATTTGTTTTCTTATATTACAGCTAATACTGAAGTTTATATCATATTAAGTAAGAATTAGAAAAGATTATATTCAATTTGTGATGTATGACAATGAAAGCTTATCTTTCCCCCTAATATTAAATAAAAAAATCCTCATGCATCCCTTAAAGAAAGTTGAACTATTAAGTATTTGGCAGTTTGTACTCAGTCTCTATACAAATTTTACTGACAAGAGCAGGGCAAACAAGAGCCCACTGTTTGTCCAGAACATTGCTTTTCATATTTCTAAACAAAAACCTAGGAGAGAAACAATATTGCTAGAAATAATACAGGAATTTCCTTCAACATAAAGAAGCATCATCCACAAAGCCAATTCCCCTCCTCTTTTCGTTGCTCCTCAAAATGACCAAAACTGTCACTGCTGGGACACACAAACCAATATCTCCAGCAGCCTGTAGGCCTAAAGGAAACAGGAAAATAATGGTGTTTCTTACTGCACAAACTAAAGATTATCGAAAGTCAAAGTGTGAGATAGTGTATTTTTTATGCAGTAATATTAAATCCTTGTGTCAACTAGGACAAGACAGTCCTAGGGACCTCACCTATGAAAGAAGTACACCCAGAAAAAGACTGAGGTGGACATTATTTGCCTTCATGCAAGAAGCCAATGTATTTTTCAGATTGCCTGTGTGTTTTCTCCACCAGAATTGTTGTCAGAAGTGAGGCTAGAGCCCAAATCAGCCCATGCAGGGGCTCACATTACAAGACTAAAGAATCAGATTAACACCTGGCTTTTCTAGCTCAATGAATCTTTCAAAATAAATTTGCTTATTTGGTCTAGTTATCTTATTAGAAACAAACACCAAAAATGGCAAAGGGATTACTGATAGTCTGTAGCCTACCATGCCAAGAGCACTAGCAAGGGCTCAATGTTTTCAGCTGAGGGGCCTACATGATCCAGCTGAGTTACATGGGATAAGGAAGGAAATTTAACACAACTGGATTATGAGATTTTTAAATGGTTGCAGTGGCTGTCAGCATGGAGAAGAAAGAAGATTTGATTCTCTGTTACCAGAGAATCTTTTACATCTTCAGTCTGAATATTTGTTCATGGGATGAGAAAAAGAGGATGTTTCATGGTTCAATGTGTAACCATCTGCAGCCCACGAGAAGGACACACAGGTGCAAGAATGCGTGCAGCCAACCCCTGAACTGTGAATACTTCTCACAAAAACTCTTCTGAGGTGATGCCCTCCTTCTCCTCTCATTTTCTGGGCAAAGGAAAGCTCCTGCAGGGGCCAGGTTGTGAATACACGTGCAGCAATGGGGAGAGGCCGAGGCTCTCCTCAGGGAGAGCTGAGCTTGCTCTGTTACCCTCACTTGGGTCTGTCCCCTTGTTCCCTGAAATTATCCTGGGTGCCTAATTGCTACCTGAGGAGAGGCGTAAAAAGAAATCAAGACCAGAGCCCTTCTTCCCTTAGTAAAACAGACCACAAGAAATCCTTAAGGCACCATACTGTACAATAAGCAAATTCCTTTCAGTGAAGTCATTTCCTTCAGCTGGATAATCAGTGCTCAGACTAAACCTGAAGTTAACAGTACCACAGCTGGAGAAATGTGAATTCACTGATGAGGTATTCTAGAATCATAAAAATAAAGCACATTTTCTAAATTCTCATTAAACAAAATTTGGAACCAAATTTTTCCTTAATTCTTTGTTAATTTCAATACCAATAATTAATTAATTCCTCCTAGACCACTCTCATGTGTAATATGCTCTAATATAAATAATTTTTGCATTCACAATATATCTAATAATGTGTTCTAATTTTTAATGTAAGTTATCAGAATAATGTTAGCAAAATGAAACAGAAAATACCAATTTACAACTTCTGTCTAAATCAACATGCACACTCGAGTTCTTGGCAGATTTTTCTCATTTGGTGATGTGCAATTTCCTCACTAGCTCCTAAATTACAAAACATACAACACTGGGGTATCTACAAATAACGAAAGGAATTTAACAAAACCATGGGATTCTCTTTGGATAATGGCCTCCCCACAAGTATCATTTTCTTCTTAAAGCAGCTTTGCATTTCTCAGTCTCTGATGTTTGTTCACCCACACACATTCTGTGTGGTTTTATAAATTTGTGGTAGGTCTTGACAACACTCTCTTTCTTTTAGGTGCTTGTACCAAGAGATTATACCCTATATCCCTATATCTTGCAGTGACTTTCTTTGAAGTGTTTCTTCTAGTTGCCATCATGTGTACACAGGGTAATATGCAAATCATTACATGCAACACCTTTTCTTTGATGCTGAGATTATGGACTAATTTAAATATTGCTTTCCCTTATAATACAACACAAGCCTTGCTTCCAGTGCAGTCACTCTTTCTTCATGAAATGGAATTGAATCAGCATGAGAGTACACTGTAATCTTTCAAAAAGCTACAGTGAGTGGCTATAACTTGGTTTTGAGATGTTTCCTTACAAAATACGCATCATCTAAGCAGTTGAAAGCAATTAAATTAACAGTTAACCAAATTATTATTGTTAAAAGTTCTATATTGATACTGAATCGTTTGATGCATATGCAACATAGATATGATTCTTAAAAACACTGTTCTGAAATACTGAGAGATTTCTTTCAGAATGGGACACAAGTAATTTTCTCCTGCAACACTTTGAGTTGGGGAATATTCAGTAATTGGTTCTTCAACTGTCAGTACAAATCATATAAAAATATATGCCAATACTGCTTTAAACATCTTGCTAAGAAGGTGTGCTCTATCACTTTGCTATAAATTTAGGTTCTACATAGGTTTTTATGCAAGCCAGATAAGCATGGCCATTTCCTTATATACTGCATATTTACCTTCTGAGATTGTGCTCTGCACCAAATTAGTCGGATCCTGTTCTGACAAAGATACGCAGTATTAGAGAGCACTGTTTATTGTGCAAGCAGGTCTAATTTACACTATCCTGAACTTTTCAGTTCCACAATTTTGTTCCTGTGATTTTCTTATGAAAAATGTGTCAGATAAGTCACATCAGTTCCTAGGTTTATTTTCATCTCACAGTTTTGTATTTTATCAATTTGTGGGTTTTTTATCCTTTTAATTGTAAATTTTTGATGAAATATAATGAAGTTAAAACAACATAATATTTATTTGGAAATACACTGCATGTGGAATAAAAAGGAAAAAACAGTTTAAATACATCTGTAAATTCAATATTCCTACCATTATACAAACCTCTGATTCACAATTTCTTAAAAGCATGAACTTTTCCCTCCATGGAGGCATGAAAGATATGGAGCTTTTTCCTTCATCTTGTTCAAAGTATGTTACCTCTCAATACAGGAAATAATGTTTATCCCTATTTTTCACCAGGATAAACTGCTTTATTTAAGCCCTGCATAAAAACAGTTCTTATTAAAAATGGAGGTAATCCACTTCTAAATCATCTGCTGTGTCTGTATACACAGACAAAACTGTGGATACACCAGGTGCACTAAAGCAAATTAAGCTAAGAGATGAGGTCATCCCAAGCACAAATACAGTCTGGGCAGCAAATAGAGACCTGCCCTGAGGCAAAGGATTTGGGGTGTTGGTTGATGAGAAGCTCATAAACCTGCCATGTGTATTTGTAGCTCACAAAGCCAACTGTGTCCTGGGCTACATCAAGAGAAGTGTGGCCAGCAGGCTGAGCGAGGTGGTTCTCCTCCTCTACTCTGCTGTTAGGAGTCCACAACTGGAGTGCTGCATCCAGCTCTGGGACCTCCAGCTCAAGAAGATCATGGACCTGCTGGAGTGAGTCCAGAGGAGGCCATGAAGATGATCACAGAGCTGGACAACCTCTCCTCTAAAGACAGTCTGAGCTGAGGCCGTTCAGCCTGGAAAAGGCTCCAAGGGGGCTTGCAGGAGAGCTGGAGAGGGATTCTTTTCACTGGCATGTAGTGACAGGACAAGTGGGGTTGGATTTAAACTGCAGAACGGTAGGTTTAGATTACACATTAGGAAGAAATTCTTCAGTATGAGGGCGGTCAAATTCTAGAGCAAGTGGCCCAGAGAGGTGATAGATGTCGCCTCCATTCAGGATCAGGTTGGATAGGCCTCTGAGTAACAGGACTTAGTTGATGTCCCTGATTATCAGAGGGGGGTTCACTAGATGATCTTTAAAGGTCTTTTCTAAGTGATCCTATGATTCTATGATTTTGTCCATCACTATCAAGTATAAGTAAGGGATTTTCTGATGATGCACTTGAGAGTTCAAAATATGTCACTGTGGCTGGCAAAGGAGGAACCTGCACCAACACAAGGTGAAATGGCACCTGCCTGGGCTGTCAGATTTCTTCTAATGCCATGCCTGCAGTGCAGACACATCTTCTTAGTCTGCCAATTTGACCAGAGCACACAGAGGAGAAGGAAACTCCCCACTGGGGAACATGTTTGGAATCTATAACAGAACTGCCTCAATCTACTGCAAAGAGCTTGTTAGGGGACTAAAAGGACGATTAGAGCTGGGGCACTCCTTTTGTGTGGAGTGCCACAAATGGAGACCAGGCTGTCATTCTCAGGGCCTGACTTTGTACTCTGCAGGCTGCTGCATCACCGACACAGCTGTAGCCACCACCGGCCAGCTACGCTGAACACCACAGTTCTCCTCTCTCATTGTGGCAGCACACTGCTCTCAGCATGAGCTCTGTGCACTGACCCGACACTCACATGGAGGCTTGAAAGCAGGTAAAACAAGACATAAGTCTCATATTAGCAGAAGGAGACAGCGTGATCCAAATTATTGTAATACTTTAACACGTGCTGTCATCCCTAGTCTAAGCAGCAAAGACAAAAAGGCAGACGGTCCTGAACCAAAACGTATGTTCCCTGCTGTATTAGAGCTGCAGCAGAGATGTGGATGTGTTTGTCTTCAATTTAACAATACCCCAGAGGACTGTTTTGTATTCAACACTACGAAGTATCAGCATAACCAATGTTTTTTCCTTTGGCATTACGGAATTCCTTCAAAGTCTGCTCCGGTTCCCAAATTTCCAGTGTGGTCAGCTGCTCAGAGTCAGCACCTTGAAAAAACAGGTCCCAAAATTCTTGATATTCTGTCCCTTTTTTCCTTTATTTGCAGATTTGAATGTTCTCAAGGCACAGTTTGGCCAAGGAAGTTTAATTAGCTAAGACCACAAATTAATTGTTCAGATTAAATTGCTTGTATATATCTAGCACTGTGATATTTATTTATAGAGTAATTATTATTGAATTTCTGAGATAAAAGCATTTAGACTAAAAGCACTATTATCATTCAAATGCATATTTGTGTATTTCAAACCCCAAACCCTAAACATCCAACTATGCTGAAAAAATGTTTAAACTCACAGCAAGACTCAAAAGAAGGGAAATAAATAAAACATTAAGGTTGAATATTCAGTCATGAGATTGTGAGCTTCTTGCAGCTAAGGCTTCCCTCCTTATGAAGTATCTACTGAAGTCTCTAGCAGACAGTGGGTATTACTCAACATAATTATTATCCTCTTAATGTAAAACTTTCACACCATGTTTTCTGTGGGTTTGTTTCTTTTATTTCTTACTGAATCAGTTTTGAAAAGATTTCTGTCAGGCCCTGGGGACTGTAAGGGAGCCCAGAATCAATTCAAGTTTTTAAATATTTGGGGAGGTCTTGGTGCCTGAACCACTGAAATATATGGGTAGAAAATGCTAAACAAGGTTTCTCTTTGATCTATATAACTTATGGCACACACATCACTGGCCTTTGCTATATAATAATACTTCTTGGAATTTTCTTACCGTCCTTCACATTTTCTGAACCCTTGCTCAATATGCCTTGAGGATTCCCTGTATGTTTTTTCCTGACTCCTACAAAAATATAAAAAGTTTTCATCTGCATGGATTGGTGCTCTTCTCTATCCTTCTCAATCTATCTACGTCTTCTCTATCCTTCTCAAAAATGTGACTGTATAAGGACTAAATATTTGGGAATATATCTCCCAAAGAATTATAGACAAGTTAGGCATTTAGCTATTTTGAGAATCTTGGCCCAAATCACAGTGCTTTTCCAAGATGCTTTTCAATGCTGACTTCTAGTAAAGGCTGAGGAGAAGCCTCATTTCAGTATGAGGAGAAATTCTCAAAGACAAAACACAACTCAGGAAATTCCCAGGAGGTTGTAGACTATGAGATAGTTGGGTTTTTTTTTCTTGGTGTATAACTCTCCACGTTCATAGCTGCAGAACCTCCTGAGTTGAGATGGCCTTGAACTTCAGCAGATGTCTCTGTCTTTCTGATCTTTCTTGACCACCCTCTTTTAATGTAATCTTTTCTTTGTGTTCAGATCTCCAAGTGGGTGACACGAATCGATATATTGTTACATATTTCAGTATCCCTAAAAAAAGTCACATCATTGATATTAGATTGGAAAGAAGCAATTTACTTAATAAGCAATGCAGACAGTCCAGACTGTAACCTTTTCAATGGGCGTCATCCTGTGTCTCAGGCTCCTCTGTGGAAATGGCTGTAGACCTCTGAATATTTGACTCAAATTTCACCTACATATCCACACCATATTCATCATCTCAAGTGTGAGCCTTGCAAGAGCTGGAAACCAACCAGCTGCAAATCACATTGATGCTAAAGAGAAAGCAAAATCTCATTCGCTGCCTTCACAGTAAGGTACAGGAAGAAAAACAAAGTAAAAGATTTGGCCATAGCTGTATGGTTAAAAAAAACCAAAAACAAACAAACAAACCTCCAGTGGCTAGGCATTCTTTATTCTAGATTTTCAAACTGAGGACATTTGCAGTCAGTGTTGACTGTCCAAGGAACCTTTAAAGGCCACAGAAAAAGAGGCCAGCCAAGCTACAGATGATCCTGAGCAGTCACTCATGTTATTAACCTTTCCTTCACAGAAAGACAAGTGCAAGCAATATTGTGCTCCTTGCAAACTCAAATGCTTTCTCCTAAAAGCAGAAGCAACAGGTGAAGGTATCTAAGAGGCAATTGTAAAAAACTAGCAAGACTCAGTTTTTCATAGACCATAGCCTCATTTTGGATTTCTGGAAGCACGAATTTTGATAAAACATCTTGGCCATGGCAGTTAGAATTATATTCTAAGTTTCATTAAACGAATATCTACTAGTAAATACATTGAGAAGATGCAAGAATGCACCAGGAATTACTCCCAGTGCATTCACCAAAGCTATTTCATGAGAGTCCAGAATACCCCATTAGGAACATTAGGTCAGTGAGCATCAGTTTCTCCTGCAAGACATTTCTGACCAGAACCAATTTATGGTGTAGTAGTCATGACTTTAGTATCTGACCTTTCAGGCCATGCAGAGGAAAATCGGTGGACAGATTATATCATCAAATAGGGAATCCTGCTGAAAACCTGGAACAGGAAAAACTTAACATCTTTTTGCCTCAAAGAACTCACACATATGTTGCCTTAAAGAATTTAGCTTTTCTTTTGAAAATGGGGGTCCCACAGAGAAATCTCTATGTCATATATGAACATGCCAACGTGACCAAAATATCAGTGACTTTACAAGAGTGCAGAATGATGGGATATGCTGCATTATTAGCTCAACCAATTTCTAGAACAATCAAACATTACACACGGGGAAAGCATGAAAATTGTCAAAAATTAATGTCAGCTTGGCCTCCAGTCACTCTTCAGACAAGCTTAGCATGATTATAAACACTCAAATTGAGAACTGCTGCACACAGTGTCTGCCCTAATCTGTTGATAATCTTGGCTTACTTTTCAGATTTTCCCTGGTTTTACAGCTTCTGTCAAGATGTAAATAAAGGAGATCACGTGACATTCCTTCTACCAGTCATGAAAAAGTCACTTGTTCACTAACTAGCTGGCAGGAAGTCTGTTCAGTCACTGGTATTTGTGCCTGTTGCCTAAGTGACCAGTAATCCACTTAAAGAATGAAAAAGTTACTGAGGTGCCAAGGGACAGTGTCTAGGAATGAGAAGTATTTGACAGTGGAAAAATATGTGTGTTTAGTGATGTTTGGTTCATTTTTCCAAAGAGAGCTGAAATTGCAGAAGGCAGGCTGAGATCACTAAAACTCTTTTGCACATGGATTAACTTGTAATTCACTTACACATGCATGTGGGAATACAGCTTCTCAGACCAACTTCCTTCAGCAATAATGCGGTTTATGCTTCTGCACTTGTGGTTTAATAAAAGTCATGAGATTAAAAATCCTCCCTAGTGACTGCCATCTAGAGCTGAAATGTAAGAAAATGGATCATATATGGTACCTTGAAACCACAGTGACTGCATTTTTATGAAAAAAATGAGAGATCAGTTGTAATGTGATGTGGCTTCTCATGAGATATTCTCATGGGATACACTAATCCTGCTCAGAAGAATTAGCTCACTTGGCTCAATTGCTCCTTCGGGACTTACAAATAATGCATGTTCAAGTGATACATATTTGCATGGTATCAAGAACAGTGTCATTTACGCTTTAAGGTGCCCCATAATATAAACTCTAGTTACGGAGAAAATTCTAATCACCTTAACATAGCCTTGTACTAAAGCAGTAAATGAGAGGAGCAGTAAAGGAGAAGTAGTAACCTTCATTTTTTTTTAGTGTTTATACACATTCTGGTCCCGGACCATAAGAATTAATATGGGCATTGCAGTTAGATAAATAAGTCACGAGGTACAGCGGTTACAGCAAATCCCTGCTCATCAAGGTGCTTCAGCTTTGCTCTCTCTGCCCTGACTAACCAGATAATCCATAATAACTTTGCAGGTCTGTATTGGTTTTTCGTGGCCTGGTTTTTGGTAGTGGGGGATGGGGAGAGCACAGAGGTGGCTTCTATGAGAAGCTGCTGGAAGCTTCCACCATGTTCAGCAGAGCCAATCCCTGATGGCTCTGCAGGTGGACATGCTGCTGTTCAAAGCTGGGCCAGTGACAGAGGCTGGTGATAACATATGTAAGAAGAAAATCAAAACAAGTCACGGGTTTTCCTTCTAGTCAGAGAAAAGGAGGAGGTGAGGACATGTGAGGGAAACAACATGGTGCACCAAGGTCAGTGGAGAAGAAGTGGGAGGAGTTCCTCCTGGTGCCGGAGCTGAGATTCCTCTGCAGGCCGTGGTGAGACCATGGTGAAGCAGCTGTGCCCCTGCAGCCCCTGGGGATCCACGGGGGAGGCAGAGATCCACCCGCAGCCCCTGGGGATCCGCGGGGGATGCAGAGATCCACCCGCAGCCCATGGGGATCCACGGGGGATGCAGAGATCCACCCGCAGCCCCCGGGGATCCCCGGGGGGATGCAGAGATCCACCCGCAGCCCATGGGGATCCCCGGGGGGATGCAGAGATCCACCCGCAGCCCATGGGGGAGGTGCCCAGGCCAGAGCAGATGGATGCCTGGAGGAGGCTGTGATCCAGTGGGAGACCCGGTGGAGAGAGAGGGCCCGGCTGCCAGGCTGGAGCAGCCTGTCCTTGGAGGACTGCACCCCGTGGGAAGAGAGAGCCACGCCACAGCAGTTTTGGGAGGACGGTTTGCCCGTGGGAGGGACTCACATTGCAGCAGTTTTGGGAGGACTGCTGCTCGTGAGAGTGGACCCACACTGGGGAAGTTCACAGAGAACTGTCTCCCGTGGGAGGGACCCCACGGCCTTACAGGGGAAGGACTCGTCTCCCGGAGCAGTGGAAGAAAATCTCGGTGATGAACTGACCAAAACCCCCATGCCCTGCCTCCCTGCGCTGCTGGTGGGAAGGAGGGAGGGGTCAGGAGGGGAAAGGTGTTTTAAGGGCTTATTTTACTTCTCATTATTGTCCTTTGCTTCTGTAAGTAATAAATTCACTTTGTAACTTTAAGATGAACCTGTTTTGCCCTTGAAGTATTGTCTCCCCATCCTTATCTTAACTCATGAATCCTTTGTTAATTTTTTCTTCTCCTCTACCCAGCTGTGGTAGGGGAGGGTGAGTGACTGACTCTCGTGGATGCCTTGGTGTTGGGCCAGTGTCAAACCACGACAAGGTCTTTGCCCTCTCACTTTTTGGGCAGCATCCTACCCATATCTCAATGCCTCCACTACTTCTACTCCTTGAGCAGCTCCTGCCAGGTGAGCAGTCCCATACTTCCCAATAACAAAAGAAACTAACCTGTATGAGTGAGAATGGCAGAGCAGGCCCTGAGAAGGTGAAGAATATCATTATCTCTCACTGACCTGCTGCTGCTCTGACAGCTGCAGATCTGAGCATTACTATGGGAGGCCACGTGAGAAACAGATTGAGGGACAAACACACTGGTTGTATTTCATGAGAGACTGGGAAGAACAAGACAGAGGAGATAATCTCTTTCTTTAGGGAAGATAAGACAGGCTGTTTAAAACAATGTAGTGTTATCTACTTCAAGTAATGAGTACTAATACACAATTTAACAAGCTCTGCTTACTGTAGGAAGCTTAATTACTCTTCAAAATACATTCAATACAAAATTTCTCAAGCTGATTGCTTCTGCTGAATGTCAATGCATTATGTCCTAGCCACTTCAGTAGAAACTGCTATGTAGCAGCCAAATTTTCTTCTGCTCCATAAGCGACATGTCATGAGAAATTATTTAATGAGCTGCTGCATTCTGCATCTGTGTAAATAACTTTCATGTAAACATGCATTAGGAATGATCAATGTGGCTTCCCCAGTGCCGAGAACAGTCAGCAGTTATGACTGTGTGAAGGGCTTCAGGGTGTTGTGGGAAGATGGAGATTTAGAGCAGATTCTGCAGCAGTTTCTACTGATTACAGCTTGGCTTTCTACAGACTCTCTCTACCTATCCTTCAAGATGTTCTTTCATATCTCCTCCTTTCTTCAGTCACTAGTGAGGCTTTGATCCCTCTCCCAACTTTCATGACAGTGTTGTTCCTGGCAGCAGTGGTTCAGGGATCTACAGCTTCTGAGTAACTCACACCACAGAGGAGACATCACCACATGTAGGGACGGGCAGGGAAGAACAGTGGGGACAAAATAGAATAGGCAAAACCCAGGTAAAGAAATACAAAGAAATATTAAGAAAGATGATTCAAGGAGGGATGGCTGAGGCTGGTGCTACTGCTAGCAAAATGTCTCAGGTACTGGAGGGTGTTTCTGTGAACCTCTTGGGGTGCTCAGATGGGAGGATTTGTGTGGTACCTGAAGCAGGTGTCCTGGTGTGGGAGGGAGGTGGCACAGAGGAACAGTGAGCTCCTGCTACCAAGGGTGGCAAACAGGGGGCAGAAAGCAACATGGAAGAGAGAAGATATTTCTGATCCCGTTCTGCCCTGTTTTAGCACAGTCAAATGTATGTTTTGCAATGTTTGCAATCGTTTCTAAGGTGAAGTCTTGCCTCTCATTTCTTGTTGGCCATATAGCTGACCTATATATTACATAAATGCTGTATATACTATTATATTTTACACAATATATATTTCTATTCTTTTAGGAATGGAAATTCATCCTCAGATCTTGCTGTGGCATGATATGCAGGCACAGTTTTCCCATGCGAGGCTGCATCCAACTTTCACAGTACATGTAGTTTTGATGTTGCTCTTGGTAAAACATGATTAAATTCCATTTATTCACATCCAGTTTGGTCTTCTAAACATACTTGCTTGTCAATACTTGAAAAACCAAACAGCGGGGTTCATTTTAATTTTAAATCATTAAATCCCAACAGATGTTGCAGAAAATTAGTTGTTCATACTTCTGACCACTGGTACTGTGTCACTTTGTTGACCAAAGTTATGCTTATGCATATTGCACCTAATTATGTGTACCTTCAAGACATTTAAGATGTAGGATTATCAATACTATCATGAACAGAGCTGCCCCAGATTATGTTCCAGTGACTCTTGAGAGAAAAGAGAAGAGCAAAGAATTTTTGGAAGGCAGTAGATTACTTTCAAAGCATCAGCTGTTGAACACATAGATTTTCACTGCAGACAGACACATTACCAATCTTTTAAAAAAAGGCATAATTGACTTTTGAACTATGATATGATCACATTAAAAGCCCTGTATTTTAAAGAGGAATTTACAGCATGAACAGGAGTCTGGTAAAATGACAACATTTGGGTTTTGCAGAGGTCATTGTCATAACTTCTTTCAGCTGGGATTCATGGTTTTTGGGCATTAATCAGCAGTGAAAGCAAGCAAGACATAACATGCTACTCCTTTGAGCTGCCTCAGCTAAATCACTGAAATAGAGAACTCTGAGCATGAGACACTTGGAAAATCTTTGCCTACTCTTGGGAGGAAAACCGCTCCACCACACCCTCCCCCCACCCCCCCCAAAATAGTGTCTTGAGTCATGCTACTGTAGCACTGATATTAAGAAACAAAGTTAATCCTGTTTGTGCCTGAAGTTTGCAGTGGGAGTGTCTCACTAATGGCTAAGGCGGCTTTCAAGCTGTATCCTGAGGTGTGGGCTTTCAAAAGTCTACATCCCCCACTTGTCTCCCTGCAAGAAGTGTGTTTCAGTCTCTAAGTTGCCAAAAAGCAAATTCATCTGGGAATCATCAGTACAACAGGCAACACGTATGCCAGAAAAAGCAATAGGATGTTGGCTTTGGAATCTGACCTCATCTGAAACTTCCCTAGAAAGAAGAAAACCGCCCAACAAATTGTCTTTGCCCAGGGCTCTGCTCCCAAGTTCCAGGTGATGCTCACTCAGAAGGAACTTGTGAGAGTGATGAAAACCCCCTGCCAGAAGATAATGGTTAGCAGGCAGTTTGCTCCCCAAGTCTGTCATCTGCCCAGCAAAGTTTGCAGGAATTGCAAAATACGTTTCTGAAAGGGTTTCTTCTATTGTGCTTGTCACAACTCTGACATGTTAAGTAGGACAAAGACCAGGACAAACATGACATATACCCTAAAGAGAAATAGCTGTCCGATTTTCCTCCAGCTGGCAACAATCCCAAATTCTCAGCAGATGATACATGCACTACACATCCTCCAGTATCACAAACCCCAATGAGTCTGTCATTCCTGCAGCAATTACAATGTTAGGTTAAGCTAAAAGAAGGAATCTAGGACGCTGAGGCATGAACAAAT
Organism: Picathartes gymnocephalus; assembly: GCA_013390045.1. Lineage (NCBI taxonomy): Eukaryota > Metazoa > Chordata > Aves > Passeriformes > Picathartidae > Picathartes > Picathartes gymnocephalus. The sequence continues at coordinate 47,414 of WEKY01051233.1, forward strand.
GACAAACTGAAGAAATTTGGAGTTGGATAACATGCCAACCACTCAGTTTGGAAATCAAAACAAAATTAATTTCTATGTCTTCATTACTTGTGACAACAGGCTTGCTACAGCTCAACTCACTGGCTGAAAACCCGCTGCTGCCACCCGGTGTTACTCTGCCAGAATCGGCCTGCGTTTACTGGGTGCAAGGACTGGACTTGGCCTGTAACACCAGGAGTCTCTTCTTCCAGCAGAAGAGAATAGAAGAAACGGCAATGTACGTACATATTTGTGTGTGTACATACTGATCCCAGCTATCTCAGGCATCGTGTTGGCATGATCCTGAGAAAAATAAAAAATTGTGGGAAACAAGAGGAAATAAGTGTGGTTGTTTAGTTATTGTCTATAAGAAGCAATCAGTAGATAGACTGTTTAATTTTATTTGGAATCACATGCAACTATATTAAATCCCCAGGAAATGAGTGAGGAGCAGGTGACTAGCAATATCATACCTCTTTTCATTTAAATAATCCACTTCCTTTCAAGTTTCATTTCATGAATTTTTTTCAGTGGTACTGCTTTGCTAAGCAAAACCTAATGCATTTGTTACAGCCCAGGGAATGAGCTGCACGTTGAAAGGTAGATTGAGAAGAAAAAAGCATACATTCATTTTGATTTTCCAGATGATCAGTAATATTCAGGAGTCTAACTTGCCTTGCACTCCAAATTGATTGTTTTACCCAAGATAATTAAAACCTACATTCTCTGAGTGCAGCAGCTGCTTGTGAATGTCAATGTTTTGGCCAGAAGCCTTTTCTCAAGACAATTCACAATGCAGTATTGTTAATATGCTGTCCTGTGGGGAGCATGTTGTGATTGAGAGACTTCTGCTCATCAGACCATACTCATTATATTCAGGTTTGCACTGAGTTATTCTTCTGTGACAGGTAGGGTTTCATTTTGTCCAGAGGAAATCGAGCTAAACATTGTTTTGTATCACGTCCTCTTGAGAAGGAACAATGTAGGAATGCAAAAGCAGGGAGGAGAAATTTAGCTCTGTAGGGTTACTGGGCTTTTCTTGCATGAAATAATAAAGCTGTTTGATTGCTAGAACATAAGGCAGGTTCCAACAGAAGCCCCCATCATCCTCAGGAATGATACAGTATGTAGATTGGGAAAAAAAATTTAAAACAAATAGCAAAATAATTTATTCTACATAAGATATTCCAATCCCTGGACTTTCCCAAGCCTGTCATGAAATTTTCCAAAAACACAGCTTGGGTGAAATTCTTCCAGCTGGCTAAACCAAACTGTTGCCTTGTAGCTCTTCCATCAGAGTTGGTGAGTCTGCTTCCCTTGCACTGACCCCAGTGACTGGTTCATCCTCTGCTGAGTCAATTCAGCCCATTAGAATAGCAAAAACCCACTCACTGCTCTATTATGTTGTCTTTAGCCAGATGCAGTGGCTCACAGCAGGGCTAGATAAGCCTTGCAGATGGCAGAAAGAAAACAAGGGGAGTAGGAAGATTGGAGGCTAGGATCAAGTACCCTGGTACAGAACTCCGCTCATGGAACTTGTCACTACCAGTGCTTTGCTTACAAACAGCCTTATTAATTGTTAGGTAGAATTTTTGAGACTGCATCTTTAATAAAGATATCTTTATTAAACAGCAACAAGACCTTTATTCTGGGGAGAAAGTTACAGAAGAGTAGGCTATCAACACAAACTTACATTGAGCTCTGGAATCTGAGCAGAGATTGACAACCACACCAAAGAAGTGGGGACATATTCACTGATGTTGGTGCAATTGGAGATGATTATCAGCTCTCACAGCAGGGAGTGTCTTTAATTTTTCAGGAGGTATTTTGACCTTGCCAGCCAAGAAATAACTCAAGGAGTATATCTGCTTATGAAGGCTTACAGAAGCATATCCACCCTTCCAGCTCCTGTTTGGTAACAAGGCATTTCCAGCTGCATATCCTTCTCCTGTCTTGACAGGAAGAAAAGGATAACCAGCCCTTGGAGAACACTGATTTTCTCTCTTTTAAGCTATTGACTAGCGAATTCAAATCATCATCTTGAGACACAGAATCACAGAATGTCTCATACTTGGCAGACACCTGGACTCATTTTCTCCAACCCTCTTCTCTCAGCAGAGTTAATACGGATCCTGATTTCCTAGGATGGTGTTAGGTATGATGGAGCAAAACAAGGAATAGGCCCTAGGAAAAGAATTATTGACACAGAAAGGTCCCAATACTTTGTAAAGCCAGCATCCAGGTCACCAGAGTGCTGTCTAAGCAACATCTGGACATGGATGCCAAAGAGGACCACAGATTATTCAAGAACTCACCTATGTATACTACTAGCCTAGCAGAGGGAAGAGTTCCAACAGTGATTGAGAAACAGGGTGACCTTTTTCCTTCTTCATCTCATATTGTAGCCAACTCAGACATTGACTCCTGTGTCCAGTTTTGGGCCCCTCACTTCAAGAAAGACACTGAGGTGTCTGGAGCATGTCCAGAGAAGAGCAACAGAGCTGGTGAAGGGTCTGGAGCACAAGTCTTATGAGGAGTGTCTGAGAGAGCTGGGGTTGTTTAGCCTGGAGAAAAAGGGGCTCAGGGGAGATCTGATCACTCTCTATGACTCCCTGAAAGGGGGGTGTAGCCAGCTGGGGGTCGGCCTCTTCTCCCAGGCAACCAGCAACAGGACATAGCCTCAAGCTGCTCCAGGGGAGGTTTGGATTAGACATCAGGAGGAATTTCTTAATTGGAAACAGGGAGGTGGTGGAGTCACCAAACCAGGAGGTGTTCAGGAAACAACTGTGACAGAAGTGGCTGAGGCTCAATGTTCCTGTTAAGCTTTCAGTGACAAACAAGTCAAATATTCCTTTGTGCTTCTCTTTCCTCTCAAGTTAATGTTTGAATTGAGGCTCCAGTATTTCTGTAGAGAAGGGAGTTTCAAAGCAACCTAAATACAGCATGCGGGAAAGTAAATGAACACGTGTGATAGAAACTGAAAGCACTGACAACACAGAGACAGGAGAAGAACAGTAAGAAAAGACACTTTAAAGTCCAAATGTAGATGGTAAAATATGGGTCAATTTTCATGTAAAAATGATTGGAATTATGTTGGAATGCCATTCATAAATATCAAAATGTTTTAGAAAGAACTGTTTATTATCAGTTCCACATTTTGTTTTACATAGGATAAAACTGAAACCTAGATCTCTATATCTCTCCTGGTGCCCCAGTGACTAGTGCTAACAGAGTGTGAATTCTGAAATCTGAGCACTTGAAAGACTGAGGGAAATCTCTTAGAAAACTCCCTTAGTTCAGCCAGTTCTGCACGAGTAGATCCTGGAGTTAACAAGCTCCAGCTCTGTTTCCCTGTCTCATGTCCCAGCCTTCACTGATTTTGCAAACCCTTTGGTAATACTGGTTCTATAGAAGCTTTGGCTCTTCTGAAATAAAATGAAAAACAGCTTCTTCATGGCAAGTTAGCTCTATCAGAGAAGAAAAAATCAACAGTATATTTAAGCTTTCATTATTTATTTGAAATTAAATGTGGCTATTTAATTGCAGTTATGATTGAACTTCTATTGCATTACAGTAGTATCTCTGTGAAGATATAGCAAATTGATTAGCAATGAAGGAGCAAATAATGTTACCAGAGTTTGAGCACAAGCAGTAACCTCCTCTTAAATGCCCATTAACTATTGCTTCATTGATAATAAATTATGAGAGACCATGTAAGAACTATGTGGATACTAAATGATCTTACAAGGGGTGCACAGGTAAGAAGTACAAAATTAATTCATACTAACAGGACACAAAGTCTTTGCAATAAAAAAATGATTCATAGAACAGTCTGACAATTTTTTATTGCATTATCTTCATGATCTATCAAAAGACATAAAAATACAACAGGACAAATTATGGCATCCTCTGCTAAACATGGCCATGTCAGATGTGATCAACAATAATTGAAGGAGACTACTGCCTTTCTCACCGAAGGGAAAGAATACATCCTTTTGGCAAATCCATATCAAATTGAGGAGAGGAAAGCCCTTGGACTAAAAGATGTAATCCAATAGATCACTTAATTTACATTACAGCAGAGATAACAACCAGGACAAGACCCCAGACTGGCTGGTCTGTGAATGTGAAACATCTCTTGTGATTCTCCAGAGTTCTTCAGAACTCTGAGGTGCACAAATATCCATGTAACGTTTCAATGCACCAGTAGAGGCCACCACACACTTCGCAAAACTACCAGACTGCCTGGTCAATCTGTTCACTCATTTCCAAGCTGGGTGAGAGCTCCGGGCTGGATCCCACCAGGGCCAGGCTGCTGCTCTCATATTCCAGCAGAAGTATCTGCTTCTTCAGAGGCTAATGTATTTTCAAGTACTTTTTTCCTAGTTTCTTCTACAACCCAGAATTCAACCCCATACGTGTTCAAAATCATTCTCAAGATCCCATCTTTGTGATATGTTCTGTTCCAAATATGCTGCTGAAGTTCATTCAGTTGGTTAGAGCACGGTGTTAGTAATGTCAGGGCTGTGGGTTTGATGCCCATACGGGCCATTCACTTCAGAGCTGGACTCAATGATCCTTGTGAGTCCCTTCCAACTGAATATTCCATGATTCTGTGACAGTCACTGAACAGTTTCCCTCAGCTTACAAAGCCACTGTGGGTGCAAGGCGGCAAGGCTTATCTGTATGGAATACCAGTGTTCAGTGAGAAAGATGGCAATGTTTTCTCTTTAGACAGTGATATATAACAAAAACCCAGTGCCAAAACCATGACTCATCTTCTACCTCACTCACCCTCTAGACACTAGCTGAAGTTTTCAAGGTTCAGTGACAGAAAACTCTGTTTTCTATTTATGCTCATCACATAACCTCCTAACAGTTATTAACAGTGTTCCTTGATACCGAAGTTTTCCAAATATACACATGGGCTAGAAGTCGTATTTGCACTCTGTTCATCAATACATACCAAGGATTATTTTCAATCTTATTTACATTACAGAGATAATTTGCAACTGTAGAAAGGCTCTCTTTTCAAGGTTTATACTGGTACCAAATAAAGAAGCACTAAAGGAAAGAAAATGGCATTTTCAGGACAAATATGACTGAGATATTTTAAATTTTCACTCCCTGTTGAAATTCATGCATTGAACTGCAATAAAGCAGTCAGTTAACAAATACAAAAAAGGAAGGATTTTTTTCTGCTGTCTCTAAGGTCCATCCCTCCTGGGCAATTGTCTAAATCTAGGATATATTTGGGATTTCCTATTGACAAATATTGCACTGCTAACACTCTCAGATGTTTCTGCTGAAAGTACAGTGTAAAAATACAGATGTGTCCAAAAGTGGACACATCAACAGTAGATAGTGAGACATGGCCCTTGATTCATTAAAAGATTCTGTCAGGACCCCAGTAACTTTGAAAGATTTTCTGTAATTTATTAAAATGCTCTTCCAAGAGGAAAGTGTAAGTATCTTGTTATTGGAAGTACACCACACATATAAAGTTGTGCAAGCAGTATTACAAAGAGCAAAATATGTCTGTGGGTACTGAAATGCCAGACAGGTAAAGAACTGAGTGGGAGACAGATTAACAATGGGTGATAAAGATGGCAGACAGTTCATTAATACTGTTTCTGAATAGAATTATTCAGAAGATGAAGCTAAGACCATTTTATAATGTACATCCCCACAGTGAAATGAGGAAAATGCATCTAGTATTAGGCTTTCTGAGTCAATGTACAAAACATGAGGAATGTATTTTCTTCTCAATAACATTATAGAGTCTTGTTCAGAATGTTATTTCAGTTATGCTTTGAGAAAAATACAAAGCAGAAAGAATAAATTAGTGTTTTAAGAGCTTACTTTAACATTTAAAACTCACTTGGTTTCCATGTAGAATGAATCCAACATACCTATAGTAATAGTCTGAATGGGCCTGAAATCTAAAAGCATATATAGAGTGTGTGTACCCATAGATGAGGGATTTTTTCACTTATTCTGTTTGGTAAATATTGTCTGCTCTCAAAAAAGAGAAAGAATTGAGAAACTTCTGCTCCTGAATTAAATCTTTAAACCATCTGTAACAATTCCTGGAGGTTAGCTCTGCAAAATAGTGATTACTCTGTGTAAAACATCTGTATCTTAATTTCAAGTACAATTACACTTTGCACTTAGTATGAGTGCAGATGTAAATGAGTCCACTGATTGTATTCAAGAACCTAAACAACTTGTGTAAGTGTAAGGAATTTCTATGGGTGCAGAAAATGGGTTTGAATAGATGTAGTTTGTTAGGTCTAATACTCTGCTGCCCTAGAAAATATCATCATATATTTTTCTTAAAACTGGTAAAAACTATTTTCAGAACAGTTCTGGTTCTCTGTTGTGTTTTGTTGCATTTTTTTGTTTGTTTGTTTTCTCCCTAGTCCCTATTCTTAACGTATGATCATATCAGACCTCATTTCTCTTACCAGAAGTCAGTTAATTCTAATTTCTATTCTGAATTCTTTCCCTGGAATCTGTGCCAAAATTCTCTGCTACCTTAAATAACTTTTCTTTCTTCTCAGAGTTTACTTCTGTGGTACATGAATAGTGACCTCCCTTCTCAGCCTTGTCTACATCTGATGTGGTTCTCTAGAAAACAGGATCTTGCAAAATATATTCTAGATGTTAGATCATGCTCATAGCTCTTTTTTGAATGTGTCCCTGTTTTCAAACTTCTTGTAGGAAACCACTACTGTGTACAGCATTTCTGACGAACGGTGCCAGTGTCTTGCACATTACTACTCTGCCCGAAATAACGTGTCCAATACATGTATCTTTGTGCATGTTTACTTCACTGCCTGTAGCAGATCCTGATCTCATATCTCTAATTGATAAGACTTTGAGCTTAGATGTTGCTGCAACAGTTAATTGAGGCATTCCTAACTGTTATCTGTGATCTCATTCTTCTTACTTAATTCTCAAGGTTTTTTGGCTTTTGTGCACATGATTCTGGTTCCGTCACCCAGTGCTGCCTATGCCTGTACCTCCCTGCATTGTGTCATCCACACGTGTACTCACTACCAGTGCATTTACCTCTTCTGCTTTGAGCTTCTAAAATCTAGCTTTGACAAATAACTTCTTCGTGACAACTTTCCTTTCAGAGTGTCTACCAGTGTTACTGTACGAGTTAAAAAGCTCTGACACATCTGGGCACCCTGATGGCTGCTCCTATACCTAAAAGTGTGACACCACATCAGTATCAGGATGAACAGGTCTGGATATCTACTTAAATTAAAAGAAAAATTAATAGACTTCTGAATTGCTGGCAATGGCATCAGCTGGAAAACATTTGTAGTCCTTGTACCCCTTCTCCCAGCACCCCATTTAGCCTTAAACTTTCAGTGGTCTCCACAAGAAACCAAGCAAGAAAAAGGTATTTGATACTTCCTATCTTTAAAAAACAAGATAATGGAAAGAAACCGGCACTCTTCTAAAATCAAATTCTAGCATATGAGGTGCAGAAGTTCAGGGATTTGGGAAGGAGATGAACACACATAAACATTCTGTGAGTCTCAGCAAAGCCAACTGTATGTGTTTATAAATCATTAGCAAGGTCTACAACACCCCTGGTCCCCTATGACTTGAGTTTAAAGGCCATTTTAATTCAGCCCCCAAAAACCTAGGATATAAGAGATTATGAGAGAGGCAAAAATACAGTACTAAAAACATTCATATATTTTGTCAGACTATAAAGAATACATCTAATAAGAGCACTTCTGCTGGCCTGTCCTCCTGTTGGATCTAGCTATGAATGATGTCTGTGGAATCAGAGGAGCAGAGAAGGAGGCAAGGGAGGTCCAGCAGCCAGCTGCAATGACAAATGATTTTATGCCCTGCCTGCTGGAGTCTTCTATTTCTCCATTCTGAGAAATTCAGTTGATGGGCCCCTGGGTATGAGGGGAATTCCTGAGTTACTCAGGAACAAGCAGACTGTCCCTGTTGCAGTCTTGCACCCCAGAAACTACACAGAAGGCCTCTGATTGCCACCAAGAGAAGAAAGACTGTTCTGTTTTGCACCTCTCCCTGCCTTGAGGCTACTACCATTTCCATATCCAAGAAGAGTGAAATGGCAAATTTTTACATATAGAAATTGGAAACAATTCTGGAAGCATAAATATGTTAGTGTGATATATATTATATAAATAATCCCAGGGACATAATTCAAGAATGCACAGAGAATAGAGAGTCACTGCTGGAGAGTAGACATAAAAATGGTCCCTCACAACTGCTTGGGATTGATCTGGGCTCATACGTCAAAGGGCAAATAGAATGGAAGTAGCAATTTCATTACTGCATCTGTCAAAGGAATGTATTAATTGATCCAAATTCTTTACTGTCTTTAATGGATTGAGCTGCCAGAGAGAATTAATGTCTCACAAATTTGGGTGAATTATAGGTTAGGATGCTCACAAGCTTGTCAGAAGAAAAATGGTCTCTTTACAACGAAACTGATGGCTAAGGTGAGCTTCTCCAAGTGCTAAGAAGAAATTGTGTGAAATGAACGTATTTAAAATATGTATTCAAAACAAAAGAAAAGGAGCAAATCAAAGAAGCTTTCTGCTATCCAATCATACATTAAATAACTTGATTTCAAATTTAGCAATCCCTTGCATAAAGATCTGAAGAACAACACCACTGCAGATTAATATTTAAAGGAAAGGTGCCTTTGGGATGGACTAGAAGACAACACTTACCATAACTCACATGAAGGGAACTCTCACTATTTTTTTACAAAATAAGAAAATTTTGTGCATAGAAATAGTATGCCTCTATGGACTTATTAGGTAGAAACTGAAAACAATGTTTGTAGTGAAAAACAACACTGACAGATCGTGCATGTGGACATAGGACTTGATTTCTGTGCGAAGTTCAAGGTCTGAGCTTCTGACAACTTTACATCACTCAGTGCTCAAGGACAGGCAGGGATTGTGGCTGATATAGTCAGGAGTGCATGGATACAGTGACTGAATGTTTCATAAGGAATGGCATTTTCTCTACCACAGTTATAGCCTGCCTCTGCAACTCTCTCCTTATAAAGGCTTTGTTTGATAGCCTTTCTTCCTCTCATGTCCCATGTTTTGGGCAGTGATGCTTTTTTTCCTCTATTTTGGACAGAGAGAAAGAGTGAAAAAAAAAAAAAGCCAGAAAGAATGGGAACTGAAATGAAAATAGTCTTTTGATGCGTAGCGCTATTTGTCACTCTTCACCCAAAACAGCAGAGGTCTGGAAAATGTTAACTGTCTGGAAAATGTTTTTCCACCTTTTAACAAAAAAGTACTTATGATGCATGTTCTGCCTGCAAGTGGGGTTCTGGTATAAAAAAAGGTCATACAGAACTCAGATGCTTTTATTCAGATATCTTGCAATGAAGCTTCATAGCTAGAGCCAGCCAGGTGCTTTCCTTTACAAAACCAACTTCTTATTGGAACAACAGTGATGATCATATGTCATCTTTTCCTCAGTGAAATCCCTGCCCATGGGGAGTAGTAACAGAAGATGTTCAGCTGGGATTTCTTAACCACAGAGGAAAATGCAAACATACTATAATAGGGGAAAAAAAACAAGGAAAAAAAAATATCTGAATCTAATCCTTTGGATTTGCAAGAAAGCAAACATTTCAGCCAATTAATTACCAGTTTTTCAGGCTGTAGTCAGTATTTGCACACATTCATTTCAATTTATTGCTATTACTGCTATTGGAAATTATATTAAAGTGTTAATGCAAAGCCTCTGTTGATCTCTCCATCTGACAGAGGATCCTGGTTCTATAAACATACACTGGGTTGACAGGTTCTTGCCATCTCCCTGCAGTCTTTCTTAAGGCACAATGGCTCAAGAAGCAGTAGGGTAGGGAAGCACCATCAGTGATTCCTGGACAAGCAAATCATGCTGTCTCCCTGTGGTCCTGCAGTGCAAGTTTCCCAGGATCCATCTCATATCACCCCAGGATGGGGAGGGCTGGGATGATGGAGGTGACCTGGTGATCATTAGTGGTTTGCCTCCTTCACGACTGGACATCCAAATTTTCCAGCAGCTCCTGGACAAAAACAGCTTGTTACTTGGCATAGAAGAAGGCATATAGGCTGCATTTGAGCTGCTCAAGAACAACTCACAAGCTGCCCACTCTTGCCCTAAATTTAGAAGCTCATTTAACTCCTCTTGTTATTTCATACTGCCTTTACATGATGTTAAATAAGTGGAAATTTTAATTTATAACCATTGGCTTACATGTTGTCAATCTGCTAAAGAGACTGACATAAAGAGATGAATGCTGCATCTTGCCTGTAGTGTTCCCAGGGTGAACTTTAGCCTTTAAAGACAAACTCAGTTTTGCCCACAGACACTGAAAACCAGTGAATCCAGTCTGGCAGCTGGTCACTGCCACCACAATCCACAGGCAAACAGGGGGACATTGACATAACCAGGACCTTTCTCTTGAAGTATTTAAAACTGAAGAAAACACTTTCAGTGCAAGCAAAAACTGCATATAGTTCCTATAAAAGGACAACTGAGCTGAGAGCTGTCTTAGCAGTCTGGTTTAGAAGAAGTGCAGCTGCATCATAGACCAGCTAAGCTTTCACAGAGATTCTTTTGGTACATCCAAGGAGAAAGGACTGCAACAACCCATATCATAAAAAGCCAAAACTTGAATTACAGAGACTTGGTTCCCTTCCAAAGCTGAATTTCCTTGCCATCCACAGGCATTCCTTTCAGTGATGGTCATAAGCACCCAGGAGTGGAGGAAAGCCTGAGTAACTGAATCCAGTGCTATTACCTAAACAAGGCATGGCAGCAGTCCACCTATGAGGCTATGCATGTAGCTCTCTCATCAAAGTGGTGTCCCCTTTTTAAGAAGTTACAACTCTCATTTCTTTGCCTTGAGCCAGGTCCTTTTCATCTCAAATCCCATTTTTCAGTGAATTAGGATATCATTCATGTTTGACATTTAAGGCACTATAAACGGACGTTATCTTCTGTGACAGTGTTACACACAAGCTCACCAAAACTAAGAAAAGTGGCATACAACAGATGTTTTCCAGGTGAGAACTGTTGGGGAAGGAGGTAGAGAAAGTCCCTAATAAAAAGTCTCATATTTTTTATAGAGGAATGGAAAAAAGGTATTTTGAAAGGGATGAGATCTCCCCACTCTCTCAAATTTCTGAGGCAAGTCAGCTGCATCAAATGCCGAGTAAGCTAAAGCAGGAGTAGCAGCAAGGGCTCACTGGCTGGTAGCCCTAAGCAGATCATCTATCAGTGGCAAGTGGACAC
>WEKY01051234.1:0-17500 GCA_013390045.1 Picathartes gymnocephalus
TATAAGCCTGATATATATTTTTCCTCGTAAAGCCCACATATACTCTTGCAATTTTTTTCCCTCACTATCCAGTTGAAACCAGCATATTCATAGAACGATCAAAGTACAAATGTTGACATTTACACTGCTGGACATTTAAATGAAATTCTTATATAAGTATCTATTAGGCAAGATTTACTTCATGCCATTTTCAATCAACTACACAGGCAAGCAGTATATATAGAAAAATAAACCTCCTATTCATAGTTATACAAATATTTCATGTACACTTTGTTTATTCATTGGGAGAAACTGAGCATGTCTTCCGCAGTTTTACCACAGGTCATCTGAAGGGCAGTATCAGGATTCCTGTGATCCATGTAGGCCTCCCAAGGGGGCAGAGAACAAGACCTGTTTGATCCAGCACCTGCTGTGAAACTATCACTTGGATACTTTTTTGTAAATTTTTGCCAGACTGTGAATAGTATAAATATGTAAGAAAGAGCAACAGGAAAATCAGCTGGATATTGATGAAAATGCCATTAGTAGCCACAGATCAATCATTTCAGACTACCTTTTCTTTTTTTTTTTTTTTCTTTTTTGTTCTGCTGGCACTGCAGCTTCAGCATTAGCCAGACTCAGGCCACCACACAGATTTTAGCTACGTATTACCACATTGTGCTTTTGCTATAGTCTGGAGGGAATGTCCACAAAGTGCAAAACATGGCAACTGGCATTTTTATGCAGCATGTGTGACCAGCAGGCAACCTGGAGACCACTCCCTGAGTGTTCAGAATACCCTGATAGGGTTTAGTTTCTATGAATCATCAAATTCTAATTCTACAGAAAAACTTTAGCAAAAATCTGCTTATTTGCCAGATAAACTCTTGGAGGGCTGTTTAGTTTTGTTTAAGTTTAGGTCCTCTGGAACTTGACAAAAAGACCTTAGGGAATGGATTTGAGTAATGATTTTCTGAAGCCATTAAACTTAACCATGACTTCAAAGATTTAGCATCTGTTTTTTAAATGTTCGCATGAGGCTGACAGTTGGTATACAGTGTTTCACCCCATTGCAGTTGGCAACTACCAAGATATTAAATGTTACATAAAATACAAACTTCGCCTGAAACCATGGTTCTGATCAGGAAGAAGACTCTGAAATACGGCATCTTTTTGTTCATCAGCCGCAGGTGAGGGTTTAAAGTCTCTTGACTTGCTGACACACATACCTTTATGTGCTTAATAATTTGCTAGCACTAGAAAAAGGCAAAGCAGTGAAGGCAGAGTGAGTTTCACTCCCTTCTGGCTCACATATCAGGAGCTGTTAGCAAAATTCCAGCTCTGTGGTGGAGATGTGTGAGTCCAAAACAAACAAGATGTTTCTCAGATGCTACACTGTGTTTAAAACTCTGGCACTTGGAAAAATTTATTTTATTTTGTTACTGTAAATTGAACAAGTTTAATTAATATCAGCTCACTGACAAACAAGTATGCTGGTTTAATGTTTGGTTTTCACACTGTGCAACAAATCCTGACACACAGGTCTTTAAAGGAGTCAAAGGCCCAGACAGCAGAGCTAATGTGGTTCCACTTTGCAGCTGTAAGAGTGAGAGAATCAAAACTGTGCAGCCCCCTCCCCTTCGTGGATGAGCTCTTCCATTTCATTTTACAGGCTTAAAGCATGGCCAGAGGCTCTCAACTTCAACAGTGCACGGAAAAATTTCCTTCTGGGAGAAACTTACATCATCAGCTGCTAGTCCTGTCCTGGGTCACCATAGGTAGTGTGAAAAGGGAATAATTTACTGTTCCTGAAGCTCAGATTATCTCCTATTTGTCCATTCACTCTCAGCATGACCTATGCCTCCTGTGAGTTAGCTCCACTATTTGGCTCTTAACTACACGGGCTCTAGTTGAACCAGTAATTTTATCTAACAAAAGCCACATAGGAAGAAAATAAATGAAGTGCCGGCTTTTTAATGCCCCTGACCACAAAATGTGATGGCTCTGCTTTGTCACTGGGTTTCTAACTGCTTGCTACCTTGTGCACAGGTAGCCACTGTTTGTGATCAAGGTGTCAAACAAACAGCTTTATGTGTTACTGCAAATTGTACAGCAGGCATAGTCTGGACACTGTATTTGAATGGAAGTGCATAAGTTCTTGGGAAAGGAAACAAATGAAATTTCAAATCTTTAAGACAATTATTTCAATTTCTCACCATTCCTCTCCTAATTTACGTAGTTCAGAGGAAAACAAAGGAAAAAGGTTTTAATGACTTGCCTTTCATACCTCTTTATTTGAAAGAAAGATGGTAAAGAAGAGGGTATTTCTTAGCTTTGGAGAAGCCATGGCAAAGTTAAGATTGGGCTTCTCCTCTTTCCCATTCTTTAAAATAGTTTATTAAAACTAAAGAGTGGAAAGAGGAGTGCTACTGAAAGAACCTCTGTTTATGTAAAACTTGTGGAAGAAAGTGTTCCAGAATATTAATTTGTTTTAAAATATTGGGCCTTAATACTGCCAAAATTAATGAAACTAACTATCATCTGCAGAGGAAGTGCCAGTTTACAAGACAAAGCTGTTATGAATTATGTGCAGGATTTTTTCAAAATTTCAGAAAATTTTGGTAGAAACCATGGGTGTAATACACTTACTTGATACAATTCTGCCTTATCTAGCTCCATTTTTTTTTCCAGCACCTTCTTTGGCTACTGATAAACATATTCACAGAATAGAAGGTTTCCAAGAAATATTGAGGCAAATAAGACACATTTTCCCTAGGGATTGAGGGTGATATGATAAGTTGAGATATGATTCAAAGGCAGATCTGGACATAAATGCAAAATAGAACTGTATGGACTCATCAACTCTGCCTGCTAAAATCGATTTTCAGCTTCTTCTGTGGCATAAAATGTGCACTGTATCTTTCTATAGCATCAAAACTTTCATCTGTTTTGATATCAGGTTTCTCAAACTCCCTGAGTATTAGTGAGCATTAGAGAAAGCTTCCACCAGGGCTCATTTCCTTTGCTGAGGTCATAACCCATTTCTTCTTATTCTCGCATTGATCGAGTTACCCACCATCCTCTGGAAGGTCATAGATAATTTTTTCTTTGTAGTTTCTTAGAGGGAAATTCTGGTCTTTTATTCTTTTTTTTTGAGTCAGTTAAAAAAATGCAGATCCTTCACCCATGCTTGTTATAGACAGCTGGTATATTTAGCTGGTATAGAGCAATATCAATTAACTATTAATTTACACTTTCCAAGAATTTGGGGTTGATATTCCCTCGCATTATTATTAATAACTGCCATTTTCTCTCTTATGACAACATATGTTCTACAAGTTTAGGACTGCTGTATACAATTTGCCATAGCTACTACAACTCCATAGATTTCCACATAATTCTGTCATCTATAACCTAGATACTTCTTTTCTGTCTTTTCTGAACCAGAGAAGGCAATAAAGACCTTCTGTGTAGAGCTACTGTCACTGAAGGTCTTATCCTCTACAGAGGAGAAACGGGCAACTCACTGTTGGTCCTTCTAGACACAGAGAGCACCCACTGGCCTCTGGAAGACCCATACAAAAGGAAGTCAATAATTTCTGGAACTGGCACTCATTTCTCTTTTGGCTACAAGCTAAAGGCTGTAATAGCATCAGCTCCTTTGAAATAACATTTTTGTCTGGGATGTTGTACACAGGTTCTGACCCTCACTGCTGCCAGTAAGAAATATCAGAGCTCACAGCCTGGCCTCAAAAATCTGCTCACTACCCAGTTTGGATCCTACACAAGGAAGGATTAAAGCCCATCATTCAGATGGATAAAGCAAATTTTATGTTAGACCTACATAAACTCAGCAGCTCTCTGACCGGCCTTTGAGTTGAGTTTTCTCATGGCTGCACTTACACTGAAATCTCTCTTGAAAATATTTCAGCCTCCTCTTCTGTCTCTGCTCCCTTAATTGCTTTTTCACCCTCTAACCCATTCTCCAAATATATACTCTCGTGAAATATCAGCCAGGCCAACCTAAGGACACCACTTTTGATCTTACATGGAACTTCCATATGTTAGCTTAAAAGATGTATTTTATAGTTATTTAATTTTGCACACTTTTGCCAAAGAGTTTTTAGTCTAGACAATAGCTAAATGTTATGAATTCTAGCTGTCAACCTGCAGAAACAAATGACAAGTATTAGTTGCATAATTCCTGCCCCGGGTAGATTT
Source organism: Picathartes gymnocephalus (assembly GCA_013390045.1). Taxonomy (NCBI): domain Eukaryota; kingdom Metazoa; phylum Chordata; class Aves; order Passeriformes; family Picathartidae; genus Picathartes; species Picathartes gymnocephalus. The sequence goes on from WEKY01051234.1 coordinate 4,201, forward strand.
GTGCTTCACCAGGCCATGTTAATAAACATTTATTTAGTGTAAGGTTTTCTCTTTTTTGTGATCATGTGTTTCAAAGTACTGAGCCATAGAGCAGAACATATGTTTCAACAAGAAATCATAAGAGTTATGCAAAGATTGATCCCTGCTTTGAAATTTTACCCAAAAGCCTTCGGGTAGGGACATATAGACAAAGTAGACATTTGAAACTCAGCAGTTGCCTCAGGCAGAACATGGGTGGACTTCAATCCCTAAGGAAGCTGCATCCAGCAATGAGATAAAGGTGCACTTGCTATCTCAGCACTAAACAAAGTTCAAGGGTAATTCATAAGCAACAGCAGCAGGTAGAAAAGTTAAAATTCTTGACAATGAATATTCCAGAATGAATTTCCCAAAAGTGGGGGGTTACAGAAATCATTTGTAACTATGGACTGAGTGTACCACTTGGGTGATCGGTTTTTATCAGGGATCTCAGAAAGACTAGAGACTTTAGTCAGGTGAATTCCTGCTCATTGCAACAGAATTTTGCATGATCAGGAAGAGGAGCACATGAGTATAAAATGAAGTAATATAATGTCCTGGAAAAACCTGTACTGTTCATGGAAATAACTTCATATTAAGGCATACTGGGTGTCACACCTGAGTCAATAGGTGTACAATTAGACAAGCAGACAGTAGATTAGGATTAACTTTTGGACAGTGGGTTTGAATTAATTTTATCTAAGGACTACATTCTCTGAAATTATTGGTGAAGTTACGAAAAAGAAATTGGTTTTAATTAGAGCCCTGTGAGCTCTGTGGTTTCACTACCTTCCAAATGTGGCTTTAAAAAATTAATTAAAACCCAAGAGTTTGTAGAGGTTTATACTGATTATACATCTCACATAACTTTTTTCAGGTGATAAGGTACAGACTACTGCATCCTGGCAAAATTCCAGAGTAGATAATTGCATCGCCTTGCCAAGTTTTAATTGAATGAGGTGCTCTTCTTAACTTTGTCTCACAGTAAATTACTGTGCATTGTTATGCATTGTTAATTACTGACCACACATCTCCAGAGGAGCCTGACTTGCAGAGGTATCACATTGCCATAGTGCAATCCAGAAAAGAAATAAAGCTAAAACCCTCAAAGATGTCTAGAAGAAAGAGGACGAGTCAGGACTGATGTAGAAACCTGTCATCTAAACTCTACTTCTCCTCTCTCTTCATGTGTTTAAAATAATTACCAGTGTAGACTGACAAGGGAGTTCTCCCATTTCTTTGAGCATGTTCTAAGTGAAGGACAAACTCAGGTACAATTCCACAACTTCTCGGTGATCTCTTGTTGTGGTGATTTGGAGGCAATTCTGTGAAGGTCTCCAATGGGCTAATTGGAGATGCCCCAGAACACACTTTCTGGGGCTGGAGAGGGATCTGCTTGGGTTTTTTTTTCCAGAGAACTATTATTTTTACTAGCCAAAGCTGTTTGTGAAACAAGAGCATAAATCTTTTATCCCAAACCATTTTAGCAGAGATGACAAAAAAAGTTCTTTTTCAATATTTCAAATTAGGAAATCAGGCAAAACAGGAGGAGAAAAGAAACAAAGTCCAAGCAATTTTGCATTTTAATACTTTAGAAAGAAATAGCCTGAAGAAAGTCGAAACCAAAATAAAATATTTCCAAAACATCTACAGGAACTTGTGTATTCTACTTTTTTGCTTGATTGTTCAATAAGACTTGTAATTTCAGCTTGTTTGCCAACCTGGTATAAGAAAAATTCTCAGAATTCTAGAAAACTATGTCTTTCCTACATGCCAAAATAATTTCATTTTTATATGACCATATTTATTTCCAAATAACGTCCAGAATTTAAATTCACATCACTTAAATGTAAATTTATACATACCTATATAATTAATGTGTATATAGAAAAACACTTGTGTAGAAATTGAAATATTTTACATGTATATTTGTACAAGTAACAAGAGAATTTTTCTGTGCACTAAGTATTGCCATTAATCAGCGCGACAGTTTAGTTTGAGTACTTAACCGAGGTATGATGCGGAGTTCAACTCCCTCTCTTAAAAAACAGAGAAAAAAGGAAAAATAAGAAGCAAGCAGGGCCTACATGAGGGAACAGGAGGTGCCTCAAGATACCTCAAGGTGCTGAGATAGTAATCTTAAAACTAGACAGATTTTGAGGAGAAAAGTTATATCCCCTCTAGTTTTAATACCTTGCAGGGCCTTCTCTCCTACTCTAGAGCCAGGAGGGGCAAGGGTTACCTGTTGTAATTTGTGCACTTTAAGGCATATTTTTTGAGCAACATTCATTACTTCAGGCATTGTGCCATGACATCCCGATCCCCTCTCTGGAAACCAGAGAAGACAGTAAAGGCCTGCAGCAGACTTGAAACCAGGATTGCTAAAGCATAAACAGGCAAAGAAGGAAGAAACTGCTCCTGAAGACAGTTGCTGTGAGAAAATTATGGCCACATACAAATTCTCCAGGAAATTGCAAAGTTTGCTTTAGGTTGTTGAAGGGTTCATCTACCTTTTATTCTCCTCATTCCCTAAGGAAAAAACTACAATAAATTTCTTGAGCAGGACGATTTTTAAATGATTGAGGAATCTCCCTTCAGTATCCCAAACAGTTGTTTTATTGGCAACTGAATCCCCTTTTTCATTACTCTTCAAAGATCCCTCCATTTCAATTCTACTTGTTCACATTCTGCTTCAAATAATACCCCACTGAGCTGACCACATGCAGGACTGCGTTCCAAGGCCTCTTTTTTTAATAAAAATTCTCTTTCAGTGTCTCCACACCATGAAACAAATCACATAGCTTCATAAGCCATCAGACAATCCTTTCAGTTTCTCGTGCAGGCGAACTGAGCCTTTTTCATCTGATTAATTCACCAAGAAAGCTGATCTGGGAAGCATAAAAAGCTTCTGAGGCAGGGTGAGAATCAGCTGCTCATATTTTATAATGGCATCGCTAATGCCCCAAATTAAGTGCTGAGGCTGTTTTGCTTGGCAATATCATTTCATGTTAATTTTGGATGGGACCGAAAATGAAGTTGTAATCTCTCTCTGTCATGCTGCGACTATTTCCTTGACCATCTCCAGTGCTGCATTTTATGAGGATATGGCTGCTGCTGTTGGGTATGGAAACCACCGTACAAGTAAAAGCTCCTCGAGTTCCTGCCCCAGAGAGTTTACAGACCCGTGCATTCATCCACAGAGAGGGCACCCTTGGGGAGGTGTCTGGCTGCACACAGGGGTGGCCAAGAGGACCCAGAACAGAGTAAGGACCTGGAGCAAGGCAACCCCCAGAGAAATGAATTTGACCTCAACATCTGAGAGAAAATGAACCCTCAGAATGAGTTGCAAGCACAGGTCTCGCATGCTGCACTGGAAAGGCACCACATTACCCCTCCTGACCAGTTCATTTTGTTGCAGGAAGGAATTTAAGGAAGTTTGATTCTTTGAAAAGCAAAAGTGACTATTTTTTTTCTCACCTTGCGTAATGCTTTAGTGATTACAGTTGGCTCTGAATAATTCTTAATTTTTTTTCTTTTCTGAAGATTCAGGATATGGTTTTTAATGACCGTGTATTATTCCGTGTGAACAACCAGTGCTACTGGTCAGCATCCCCTCTAGGATTCTAAAATGAGGTGCTTAACTTTATGCATAAGAATTTTTACATTTTTGTTAATTTGCAAATGTAATGAACTAATTAGCCTTAACAATTTTAGACCATTTACTCAGGTTTGGTCTGTATAGTTTGAGGGCCACAGTCAATCAATATTGATATTTATAAATATATGTCATTTTTAATACAGAAATATATTTATTGGTCTTGATTTTCACAGAAGAGTGGGTTTTGCTCCCTCAGAGCCTGTCCCCTTGTCAGCTTCAATTTATATCAACCAAAATGATCATGTTCCCAGCTATGAACTCTACATTTATTTCATAGATGCATAAAAGGTCAAGACCTTAGATTTTTTTTTTTAATCTATGTCATTGTGATTTTAAAAGAGCCTAGAGGATCAACAAGACCAAATTAAAATAAAAGAAGATAATTGTGCATTCATTCACTTCAGATCTTTGGATACTCAGTTCCAATTTAAAATAAGCACGCACTGGTAAGCAAGTAAAGCACAGAAATGTACACTGAACTATTTTTATTAAGCTTGGCCACTCCATAGTTAATTTTTACCTTCATTAAAATATTTTAATCTATGTCTTTAAGTATATAAAACATCAAAGTTTATTCTATCACTACCATCTCAGAAAGAGATCAACTCTCAGTAAGACCCTTGCCATTTTCTTTGATCTTGTAGAGACCTGGGGATTTTAAGCTTGGTGATGGCTCTTTCAAGAATTTTAGAACTAATTGCTTAATGTTTTTATTGTGTTCTCTTCTCTAATTTAATACAATGTTTTATGAAGCTGCTAGAGACTACAATCTCTGTATTGGATTTTTGCTGTTACTAGTGACATATTTCTAGTGAAATTTCACGCTAAAGGGAATAATTTATATTCTTCTTTATTTTGCTGATAAGAACTCCTTTCTGGTGATCCTGCTAGTCTGGGATATAATTTTTCCTCTGGACACATATAATATTGCAATGAAACATATAGGCTTCTTTTGTCTACTTATATTCAGTGAATATTCACAGTTTGTAGTTTAATTCAGTGTAAATGACTTCATGTCTGAACCAAAGGCATGGATGTATTGTTTTTAAACTGGCTGAAATGCTGTGGAGTGCTTAATGCCTAGGGATAATTCTGGATTCTGCTGAAGGCAATAGCAAGCTCCCATGAACCTAAAGAGAATCAAAGTTTCCCTGAAGTGCTCAAGTACCAGAAGGACTTGCCCTGAGCAGCCTTCAGTGTAGGATATTTAGACACATCACTTTTCCCGTCCATGCAGAAAACTCCCCTCTCACTGACAGTCATGACTGAACCCACTTTGTCTCCTTCACAGTATACAAGAAATTCAGGCAGCTCAGCTGTGTGCTAAAGACCCCAGTGGATATTTTGTGCCAATAGTGGTTTTCACCAGATCCTGGGCAGAGTTTACAGTGGGATTATCACACCGATTTACACTTCCTTAGAAGTGCTGCTTCTTGGAAAGGCTCCACTGAAAACTGCTAGACTAGTTCTACTGTGTTAACTGAAGAACCTGTTTATACATGATGGCTAATTGCAACTGATTAATATGTGAAGAGGACCTGATCTCTGTGAGTGACTAATTCCAAAGCAGTTTAATCTAGAGAGAATGGATCAGAGGGAAAGCCTCCTTCAAGCTGAGTTGAATGAGGGGCACAGAAAGCATATATGAAATTTGTGCTCTGCAGGACAGACCAGTCTCAGTAGGTGAGGGCATTCTGCACTTTCCTCTGAAGTCTTCAAAATAAAGCCTTCAAACACACAGCCCACAATAACCTTCAGTCTCAGTGACAAAAATCACAAATAGACGAGGCAAGAGTGGCAGTTGAGAGAAACTTTTTGCCAGGAGCAGATTAATTTAATGTTCTTGGGGTTTGCCGTTATCAGAGTAAATAGAAGCAGATGAGGACCCAAGAAGACCGGGCTGCAGATTTAACATCCTCAGAAGGACAGACTCCAGGAAACTGAGGAGTGTCAGACAATTTCTTCTCTTTCAACTCAGTGCTTCCTCTGCTTTTCAGTCACCTCATCTTTGTCCCTAGTCTTAGCCAACTAACATTAGTGATCTGGTGTTTCAGCTCACGTTTCTGCATCATTCGATGGACCCTGACAATTTTTGGAGACCTTTAACACACAAAATTCCGATGGCTCAAAGCATACATCAAATTCCAATAACAGAATCTTTGAGCTTCAGTTGATGCTGTCACAGTATGTTTTCTGCCTAGATCTGGATTTTGTTTGATAGAATAAAAGAAATGAAAACAGATTGCATGCTAATCCAGTCTTATTTTCAGTTTATGATGGGCATTTAGGAAGTTGCTGATGATGAATAAATAAAAATATCATGCCAAGTAAATATTATTCATTTATAGTCACATATGTACTGGTGGGCACATCTTTGGGTTTCAAATATCATCCAGATGGAAAAGCATCCAGAATTAAAAAAATATTAGGCAAAGAGTGCAATATCTGAAAGTCTAATTATGGAACTTGTTTTCTGGGTCCAATAGGTCTGTAAAAAAATCTGGAAAAAAGAGGAGAAAAGGAGTGCAAATCAGGGTACATCTATTGAGTTGTGTATATGTTACATCAGGTTGCATGCACAGTTTTTAAAAATCAAGTTTTAAGATGCTGATATTTCCTGCCTGGACTCTGAAGAGTATGATTAATAATGTAATATTTTAATTCCATTTAACTTCCACTTCTCTTTTGGCATGGTTGTCTTGTTCCTACATAGGAAGAATTTTTGAAATATTGGATTCTGAGTATAAATGGCTATTCATGATTCTCAGGCTTTTTAGTGAGCAAAATAAACATGCTTTGCATTGTATTTTTTTCTTCTATATGTGACAGACTGTGCACTACTCCAAATGCTCTCATATGGGGTCCACAAGTCATTTACTTAATATTAAGGCCTAGTTAATAAAATGTCAACAATTCTGATGGCAAATACCTTAAATATTAAATTGCATTGCTAATACATCAGTGTTTATCACCTGGTATCATAAAAAAATGGTTATTTAATAAATTAACATTTGCAATAGAAACTTTAGATGTAAATGCCATCTCAATGCAATTTTTAGGGCTGTACTCACAGTTCTGGGTAAATGTTTCATCACAACAAATTAGACATTAGATAATTTCCTTTGATTTTGTATCACTAAAATGGGGGGTTCTACATACAGCTTCTGCAGACTTCAGAATATTTTCTATTGGTTTCCTTTCCATTAAGTTAAACCAAAATTATATGAGAAATAAGATCCCCAATATGAAAAAACCTTTTTTTTTTTCCTTCCTGAAATTTCAGTCCTTAATTTTTTTCTCTCTTTAGAAGTACACATTGTGAAATAATTTTTGAAAATAGTTACGTATTTGTTGGATCTTTCCATAATACTAAGCTGAACTATTACCATGGAAAAGCTATAAACCATCTCCAATAAAAGTAGATATTTTTTACCAAAGATTTTTTGTATTTCACACTATTTCACAGCTTTGATGTCACCAAAAGATTGTATTTCACTGCTGTTACTTAGCTACCATGAATTACTGCTTTAAAAAAAAGGAAAACATTAAACGTTTTTAATTAAGAAAATTCATGACAGCATTGAGTTCCTCCAGCATTTAGTGCAATATCCTTTGCTTTATATTTTAAAAGCTTAATTGAGAGCTATAAAAATTCCCAGTTAAGAATTGAGAACTCCTCAGTTGTTACATGAGAGCCTTAAAATACATTCCTATCAAAAGATTTCCCACCATAAAATAGCACACTCAGAGACAAAAAACAAAAAGAGATATTCCACACTAGAACTCACAGCTACAGAGCTTCATGGCTGAAAAAAATTATTTTGCCTGTTGGTCAGCTGTTGATAATACCTGCAAGCTAAATATTGTCATAAATCCCAAATTCTGTGTGAAGGGGCAGTGGGGCAGGATACATTTCTAGGAAGAGGAGTAGGGGACCACAATTCTCATACTCAAACAGGAATGGTGGAATCAGCATTTATTATTATGAAAGTTTCAACAGGCTAAAAAATGCATCACGGAAAAGCAATCCTGATAAGAAAAAAGATAAATAAAAATCCCAGCAGAGCCTCACTATCAATGGGGTTTTTTCTGTCAGTCAGTTCTTCACCTTGGAAATGCTTGGCTATGTGCTTGTTTTAAGGATTTATATGCCTGCACTTAATGCTTATACAGTCTAGACATGGGGACATTTCTGAAGACACAAAATGCTCTTACACATTCTTTCAAAGTGGAGTTAAGCTTCCCAGCTCATATTTGGCCCTGGACATAATTTTTCATTAAAGAGTCTTGACAGAGGCTTCACTTTGGTTTGCTAGTAAATGTTGAACTCTCCATTATTTCAGCATTCCAGGGGGAAATAACAAAGACATATTTTCAAATGGTGCCTAATTTTGGCTATCCCAGAAAATGATCTCTCTTTGAGATCAGATAGTATTAGTCCTGATTTTCAGAATGCACCAGTCCTAATGACAGCAAGAGTAATACTGTTGATAATTTTAAAAAATACCTTATGGATAAAGTGCAAACACAAATATCCCACGGAACCCACTTCATATTTTAGTATCCAAATATCAGCTCTAAATATCACTCCTAGTGTATGGGGTCACCTAGCTTATCTGCTTACACTGTACTGTTTCTTCTAGTATAAAACCAGCAGAAAATGAACTCAGCTGCAGAGAAATTGAAAACATTTATTTTTTAATGGGATATTTAAGCTTATGAAGTCAATTAAATGAAAAGTATACTTCTCTAATGCTACTGATTTCAAAAGTACTATACAATGATATCTCTCAGGTTAGTTATATATCCTAATTTCTAAATAAGATATGATTAAGCGATTCAGTAGAAATATAACTGATTTTCTATCCAAAGCCACATAAACAGTATTTGGTTATAAAACTTTAACAGTTCGATTTATGTACTAAATTATTTAAGCAAATGTAATACTTCCAAATTGTATTGTTTTGCAAGGTTTCTCTTGGAACCCTTGCCATTTATCATACACGTACTTCTGTCTTTTTTCTACTCAGAAGCACAGCGTGCAAAAACTTCATTTCACATTGAAACATCGCTATGTGGAACAGTGTGATGGAATGAGACACAGGAGGAGAGTTTGTGTTATACTCTGGTAAACGGTCTACAGGAAGGATTGCATTTTATGCTGTGACTGATATATCAATTGTGAGACCTAAAATATGACTGCTCTGAAAAGGGGGGTTCTGTCTGACAGACTGTGTGCATATGAAAGATTACAGGTAACATATCTGGGCCTGCTGGGAGGACACAACCTAAATCTCATTCAGGAGCTAATATAACTATGCAATATATTCTGGTAAAATTATATTTCAAGTATACTTAACATCACTCTTCTAAATAAAGCAACACAAACAACTAAGGCCCCAAGCTTGTAGAAAAGACCCTGACATTATTTACATGCTTTATGTGAATGAGCACTTCCAAAAAAGATCTACAAGAAAATCAGGTGTCTAAATGTTTGCAGGTTCAGTACCAGCATCTTTGTAGAGTGGCAAAATACTGCCCATCTCTCATGTGAGATTCCAAGTGGTATTAATGCATCAACACTGATCTGATTTCAGATTTTTAAAAAACTAAAGACAAAATTGTAAAATATAATTTTAATAACCTTCTAAGTTGAATGATGTGTGTTCATGTTTATTTGAAAATGTGAATTTACCCATTTGATACAGTTATGTACACTAACACTTTCCCTGGGTGTTGTTCACATCACGTAATGCCTGGTCTTCCACATGGTCTCATGGAAAACACTGGCACTGCTTCAAAAGCCAAGGCACAGAGTGGACCTGGTTCAATTATGTACATATGTGTTTAGGCAACAATATATTGCTGTGAATCATATAGCCATAAAGATGACGAAAGTCAAATATTTAGACACCAATATATTGCACTGAAGCATAAAGCAGTAAGGATGAAGAAAGAAAAGTCTTTAGACACCTATCATGCAGTGAACTTTATATAAAAATATTTCTGCACCTCTTAGGATCACTATATGTGTGACAGACTGAAGATGAGTTGGGAGATAAATCTAGCATGCTGACCTACACTTAAATGTAGAAATAACACAGCAGTGTTTCAAGTCAAAAATAGTCCATACTGTAAAGTGAGGTTGTTTTTAATATGTGAGCCTTGAATCCACTCAAAGCTGCTGTGTTTCCTAATCTCATTTACAGAAGTGTTTCTCATCATGCATAAGCTGTGAAAAGATGTCTGGGGAAAAAAAAAGTCGCATTGATTAGAAGGGAAATTTCTGAAACAATGTCAGTTGAAACTTCCCTCTCTGAAATTCAACTCTTCTCCCATAACCAGCCATATTTATCCACTGTGGCACTATTATAATCAGTGGAAACATTCCTCTTGACTCCAGTGAACAGAAGATCAAGACCTACAAGTGACCAGAAGAGTAGCTCTTTGTCTCCTCAACAGTGGTTTTAAAAACTTTTGAACTATATCACAGCTGCTTTAATCATTTTCACATATGCACTGCTTTATTTTCTTAAAATTAGGAGAAATGCTAATAAACTTTTACAATGGAAATTGAAACTGCTTTAATTTCTAGTTCTGAATGAAAATTGTGAAAAATGGATTGGGATCATGACTAGATATTTTTTTGGTCAATAATACCAATAGTTCTTGGTTTAATTCCAGTGTTCTTTCGATTGTTAAAACAGTATTGGAGCAGCACTGAAACATATATTTTATATACCTGAGCCTTAACATGGTTTCATGTCATAGAAGATGTCACTATGATACTGGCCACATTTACAGCAAGAGACTCAAAAATAGGAGTTTAATTAAATAATTACCAATAAAAGTGAGAGGTTAACACATGAGGAAGACTGCTAGTTAATGCTGAGCCACAGTAAGGAGAGAAATGCTCCTCAGAGCTGAATATCTGGGGATTTATGGACATGCATTCCCAGTTTCAGGGTGGCACTGCTGACAGCAGCTCTCTGGAATGGACAGTGAACTGATTCCTGGGGTCACTGCCACCTCTAACCAACACAACACCTCATCCCACTGCACAGCACAAGCAAAGCCCCCTCCTTGCTCATAAACCCTCCAGACTGTTTGTTCCTTCACTCTGTCTCCGTTTCCTTCCAGCTTATCCAGACAGCAGAAACTGCCTGAGTTCCCGTCTGTTTGTTTTGTATCCCCAGACAAGTGCACATGGGAGAAGGAATCATTATGGATTCTGTTAATTGAGTGATCCTTCTGTAAAGCAGGCAGAGCCACTGGTGGAATGAAACTCAGGATAGCAATAGCCAGACAGAATCACAGGTGAATGACCAACATTCCTCAAAGCAAAATATGCAGCATATACATTATAAACATCCATGAAGTGATTTTTCTGTCTTTGAGTAGTCCACAAGGTTTTTTTCAGATGAAGGAATAACATAAGCCATGATTTAGATGCCCCTGTAGCAATAGAAAGTGGGGAAAGAAACAGACCCTGAGTGAGGCAGGAGCTGATGTTGTAAAATGATCCTCCACCAGCAAAGCTGAACTTCCTCTGCCCAATGTGAGGTAGAACGAGCTTTCCAAAACATCATGTCCTGAGTGGGGAAGGGCTGCCCACTGTGTCCCACTCTGGGGCAGGAGGAGCCCAGGTACCAGGGCTGTACACCACAAAAAGTCACCACAGTGAGACAAATCTCTGCTTTGGGGGGAGAGAAACACTGCTCAAGTGAGTTCCTCTCCTGCCTAAAGGGCAAGAAGCCTCAACACTCTCTGCATTTGTAATTGCTGTTTATATAGCCAAATACAGAGGACAAAAAGCCAAATAAACATAGCAATAAGAATTTTCTTCCCATTTTGTAGGCAAAGGCAGGAGCCATATTAAATTTGCTCACATGTTCTCAATGCAGCACAATGGGCGGTCTGTATTTTAGAAAATGTTTTGCTTGTTTTCACAGTAGAATTGAAGTAACTAGAAATGCTTTTCTTTGGCTCTAGTGTTAATACTCACACTTAACAGTTAATTCTTTGTTTAAATGTGCAGATATCGTTTATTGTACAGAGAGAATTCAGATACATGGAACTCAATAGAGTGGTACAGAATGTTTATTACCCATCTCTTGCAAGCTGACCTTTTCTTTCATTAGTATAAAATTCAACAACCTGTAGACTTAAAAGTACTATCTCTGACTGTCAGACTACAATTAATTCTCATTTATTAGCATCTCAATAATAAAGTCTTCAGAACAGCAAATCATAATGATACAGGCCAAGTTTTTCTTCTTCATGCAGAGTATGAAGCATTCTCACAGTACAACCCTCCTGCAAATGTTTGTTCCTTGCCAAGTCTTGCACCACAGTACACTTAATTAGGCCAAAGAAAGCTGTCATCCTGCCCAGGTGTACACAGATCTTGTTTCAAATAAAGATTACAGACCTAATCCTCTCCCCAGTGTATGCAGAGCATTTGAGGCCAATAAAAAAAATTAGAATCATAGAATTTCCTCTCATTAAACACTAAGATATTGTTCATGTAAGAAAAAATTCTCAATAAAAATAAAATACTTTTAGTCAGTCAGCAAGATACCAATGGTTTAATACTAATACTGCTCAAAAATATTTAATGTTCAAATGTAGAAATGTTTCCATTACTGCTTGAAAGCAAACAGAAAACCTTGTAACTGTAGCAATATATAGAAAGAAAGAGATGTACACACATACCTGTTAGAGATACACCTGTGCAATTCAGTAACAAGTTGTAATATCATGTCCCACTTCATCTGCATGTACTCCACAGCTATTTAGTGCAGCCCTCATAGCTTGTCAGAAAAAAAATCTCTTTCTACAGCTTGTAAACACAGAAATTTCTCTTGCCTTCCAGAGCTGTTTAAATCCAGCATTATTCCCCGTGGTAGGAATGGGTTAAAAGGGCTTAGGAATTACACAAAAGGGACACACTATAGTCCACACTTTCCAGGGTTTATTTACACTGCTAAACCCAGCAGCCAGCACAGCAAAGCCCTGGACCACGACTAGGGCTCTTAGCCACGATGGTAATACAAAGAAATTACAGTAGCAATGCTTCTACCTCTGAAAGAACCTGAGATATTACATCTTCATGTTGCTTAATGCACAGAACTCTATTTTGTAGAACCATAGACTATTCATAATATTTTATAGGGAGTAACGTTTCTTTCCCTCAGTTGGCTTGTAGTGCTGGACACCTGCCTTACAGATGGGGAGAGATGGAAAAAATCAAAAGTATTTTTAAGCTCCCTAAAATAATTTAATAACTTTCTATGCAATCTGTGGCACCTCTTAAACACAAAATGATGAAGTGCATGTTACACATGCACTATTCTGGAATGTGGCTGCTTAAATTTCCTCTCAGCCCCCACGAATTGTGAGCCTTTCCCAGGAAAACCCTCAGATACCACCCAGTTGTGGTGCGTGGCCTTTGTGTGGCTTAGGGAAGGTTGAGGTCCCCTTCCACTTGAAAGAGCAGAGATGGCTATCCCACACTGGCGCCTGCTTTCAGATGTAGAAAGTGCTGAGATCAAGAGTTAAGCATTGCAGTGACTGTGAGTCCTTCCCAGTCTTGACAGAAGGTGCACAGAGAAAGGATAAACA
>WEKY01051234.1:20000-68208 GCA_013390045.1 Picathartes gymnocephalus
CCAAGAAATCTCTAATGTAATAAAATTAGACAATTTAACCAGCATGGTGGATTTGCCCATTTTTACTGTCAAGCATCAACACTGGCATTTAACCCCAGCATAGAGACACGTGACTAAACTTACAATGTATGGTTAGCAAGTCTCTTTTTCCTTTTTTTTTTTTTTTTCAAATAATGCACTTTTCACTAACAGACCATGTGCTTACATTACATATGATAAACACAGTATCACGGAAGAAATGTATTAAAATGGATTTCAAAAGACAGACGAAATGTAAACCTGATATCTTTTCTTTCACCATTAAATAATGTTATAGAAAGTTAAATAATGCACAAAACACACAGTGATCAGCCAAATGCTGTCTAACCCTATCAAACACAGGTCAATGCCATCATAGCAGCCATCTGAAATTTCCTCCACTGGAGCTGCCGAATGCTTTGGAAGTACAGAAAGCCTAGAATTGAGACAGAATTACACTAGCATTGTGTAAATAATCAAACTGTGACCTGTGGGGTTAAAACCTATAATTGGAGTGATACTTCAAAGAGATCACTACTTTTTCAGTGCTATTTTGTTCAGCCAGATAGGAAGATGGCTTGTTGGGATTTTATTGGCCAGCAACGCTACTGCAAAACTGATATTTTCAACAGCTGCTGGTACATTTGTGCTCTGAAAAATTAGAGGCTAAATTGAAGCATTAAAGAACATCAAAGGACCAATTTAATGCAAAAAAACAAGTACTCCAACTGGATCTATTTTACTGTGAATTAATAATGCAGATTTATACAAAATTTGAGGCACTGAGTGCTTTGTTTTTATGGGGACTTCCAAACACTTTTTCCCCATCACAAAACATTAGATTTATTTATCTGACTGGTATTTTTTGTTAATGCATCTCTTTTGCTCCAAAAACCTGCTAATTACTGGGAAAATTACAAGTTTGTATTAACTTGTAATTTTAAACTCTGAAGTATACCATATTAAACTGTCTCACTCTCAGTCCCACACACACATAGATTAGTATATTGCTGTATCCACACATTCTATCAGACCTATTACACAATTAAGTAAGATTATTTAGGTACATAATCCTTTTTATTAAGTCTTATTTCTAACATCACCATTGTTGAAGTGTTAGCACTGAAAACCACCGGGGTTTACCATAAAGTTCAGTAGATGGCATGCAATATCTCTCCTTTTACCAGAACTTCTCTTTTATTAGAGACAAGAGATATTTAAAGTGTTAAAATTAATAGCAGGAAACCTCACATCACAACATTTGGTTGTTTGTTCCCATCTAAGTAACAACTGAATTGCCCTGTGTAGCTGTTTTATGCTATTTTTACATTTCATCTGCAATGCCTCCTAAAAAGAAAACCTAATCAAAGAGCATATATACATACCACACGGGTAATATCTTATCTCCCTTTTATTTTTGCAGATCAACTATATATTACACATGTATTTTTAGCAACTACAACCTGGTTTGCAATGTGTTTCAGATGGAGTGTATTACAAAAAATTCACAGGAATTGGTGAATGATATTTTAGCTACAAAATATTTGAGGGGGAGGAAAACCATTCTGTTCAGACCTTAAACAGATGTTCAGATACAGAGGTAGGAGCTTGTGCCCAGGAACTCAACTGGATGTTTGCCACTGCCGTTAGTAAAAACTGCCTTTGAAAAACATGAAGTCATTAAAAAATATAACTAATAATCCCAAAATAAACAGCACAGGAAGGGATGAATGGAAGTGTTCTTGCTGTTCTGGTTCATTTTGGTGACGATGGGTGCACCAAGGTCAGAGTGGGGAGAGGTGGAGAGTTTACTAGCAGAAAAAATATTGCAACTATTGAAGCACTACTGCTGCATTTAGATGTTCTAGGCTTCAAATTTAATTGTTTCTTTTGCAGACCAAAGAGTCATTTTCCAGATTATTTTACAGACAAGAATATTATCTTGTAGTTTAGTGATCACAGCCACTTTTTACATAGATAGATAGACAGATAGATACATAGATAAATAGATAGAGATATAAGATATAATTCTCATTGTTCATTTTTCACCACCAGGTTTTATTTTCTATCCAGCATTTAAGTTGTAGATATTGCCCTTTTCTCTTATTTTTAGAAAGGTTGAACATGTTTTGTGTCCAAATAGTACCTTAGCAGAAACAAATGTTTTCTTCTAAGATCAGGAACTTCATCACACAAGAAAATTAATCTGGTTGTCTACTTTTGCCAGTAACAGCATAAATATGAGCCCCTATACAGCCAGGATTACCTGCTTTGATATTTGCATAGCTCATCCACCAAACTGGGAAACAGACCAAATATCTAAATGCTGATGTCAGTAGAATCCCCGGGTTAAATATTATAAATTTATTTCTATTATATATTACAAAAGGCACCATTCCTCATTAATTTTACTGAAGTCTCCAGATGGGAAACAAAATATTAATTTTGTTCAGCCTTAGGCATTGTTGACTGTTAAGGTACTCACTAAATCACTGATCTTATACACATTAATATTAGATTTCTGCTATAAAAATTTAAGACCCATGGGTATAAGGTTCAGTTTGTCATAAGTATAATTAATTGTTTTCAGAAATGATTAATTTGTCAAAATGGCAAACATATATATTGTGCAGGCAAGACTCCTGAACAAGTTAACCTACCTTAAAGTCATGGTAATACTCATGGAATTATGCAAATTAATTGAGTCTTTCAATGTTGCATAAAATGCTACTACTAGTACAATGCATGGAACATTAGGCTGTTCATCCAACAAAAAAGTTGCATTTTAAAGGCAGGCATCTTTACAAGAGAGTCCTTATGGCAGAAGGCCCTTAGAAGTACAATTTTTTTCCTGCAAGGCGATAGACTGTCAACCGTTACACAGAAGTTGAATTTTTTATTACAATTTTTAAAGCAACTCTCAGGAGAAGAAAAAACAGTAAAATTCTGGTGACCTGAGACAAAGGAACCTATGAGATTTGCACTCTGTGCTGATGCTAGGGGGAAATGGTATATGTCCTAGTGATAAGAGTTTCACTAGTAAAACCTCATTTACAAGCCTAGGAACTCGTGATACACTACATTAAAATCTAAAAAGATTAACTTAATTATGCAAATTAAATTTACTGTTTATCTTCTAAATAGTAAAAGTCATTGTCAACATTGAAATAGCCATATTACTCTAAATGCATTTCTTTCCCCCCAAAGTGAACCACACATGTATTTGAAACTCCAATGTAGTTAATTATTATCTACAAAGTCCATTCAAACATAAACTTATGCTCCTCACTAGCCAAAACATTTATTTTTATGCCCACTAATAGTGTCTGGTTATCAATGAACCCAATATGTCACTGCAGCAAATAAAAATACCCATGTTAAATACGATTATGTTTAATATCCCTAGATATTAAACACTAAGTAGTCCTAATGAAATATTCCCTACCAAATCACTTGGCATTTCCTGGAGATTCACCCTGCTAACTCTTCTTCACTCCCAAAATCAGTATTTCTGAAATAAGAGATATTAAAAATATTCAAAGAGGTATTTCAGGGGTGAAAAAAAGCTTCTCTCATGGCTAAAGTCTCTCTTCTAAATCCCATAGAGCCCCACAGAACTGATTCTGGTCTTCACTCATTTTATTCAAATGCCACCAACTGACTTTCATGGTTGTTCCTATTTTACATTGCTGTAAATACAATCAGGATTACAATGTACACTCAAACACAGGTAGGCTGTGAGTGCTCCATCCATTCTGGCACTCTACAGGATAATGCAGGGCCATTAGACAAATGCACTACTGAATCAATTATTCTGGTTTGAGGCAACAACTTCTGGCCTTGGACTAATAGACAAGTATTAATTTCAATCTGTCCAGTGTCAACAGTCTTGCTACTAACATATATATCAAAGACACAGATATTATAACAATATAATGGCCTTCCTTTTCCACATCTAATCACATTTTAAATAGATTTTTTAACATCAAAATGGACTTTGTGTTTGATAATATATTATATTAAATGCAGATATTCTTTGCTGCTTTTTTAATCATAGCCTGTAAAACAATTATAAATACCTGACATTCAAAGGGGTTATGCAACCTTACCCGAAGAGTTTTCATTTTTTATATATTCAGTTAAGAATTAATACTCAGGAACATTATGTTCTGTTCCATAAATTCAGATTTTTTTTTTTTTCTCAAAAAACCAAACAAACTAAAACCAAACAAAACAAAACAAACCCCAGCACCACTAGATTACCTTTATAAATAGTCTTAAATAATGTAAAATTTAGAAATTTCAATCCAGAAAGAAATCCAGCTCTTAAACCCACTGCATACACAGCCATTACGTCAGGCAGTAATAGCGGGATCCAATGTGCCTGGGTGCTTTCATGTCACACCCAGTATCCCCAGCAGCAGTTGCTGTACATGGGGAGAACACTGAATATTTCAGCTGCCAGGCCCAGGTGTCAGCATGGACTAGGTGGGAGTTCAGGGAACCATGATGCCAGAGATGCTGCATGGGTCATCACTGGAGATGCGGAACTGGCACTCCCAGAGGAGGGAAAATGGAGCAGAAGGGTTGAGGTCACTGCCCTGGGTGGGGAAAACCTGCAGCAGAAATGCAGAGAGGAGCAACAGGTTCAGCCCTGGCATAAAGCCAGTGGTCACCAAGTGAAGCCATTTGGAGACTTCTCCATTTAGATCATGCTTGGGTGTTAGAGTTTACCAGCACATGCCAGCAAACCTGCAGCAGGAATACGTGGCAGCAGCCAGCTGCCCCCACACCTTGATTTAAACATTAACTATGGCAGAGCTAAGACATGGTAGCCCAGAGCCAACATTTGCTCAGCTCATAATGGTCACTGCCCAACCCTGAAACACTTAGGGCAACCTTGTAGCTGGGACATAGCCAAAGGAACACATGCATCCCTCTATCCACTGAGCACTTCTGACACCAGGCGGAGCTGACCAGGCACACCTGTGCATTGGGCCCTCCAGATGCATTTCCCCCCGGGCCAGCTGCAGAAAGCCAGTAAGTCTCCATGACAGCCCAGTGCCTCCCTGGGCATTTCCAAAGGCTGTCCACAAGCAATCCCACAGTTCCACAAAAACTGTGATTTCCATGAGAATTAGCAGTGCTGTGCCCTAACCATCTCCCTCAAAAAGAGCCGCGCTTGGCCCTGCTGAGGGGAGGATGTGGTCATTGGTTGTTTGAGGTGTCCATCCAGGGAGGAGTGACTTGAGTGAGCTAAACTGATGTGGTACCTGCTGTACCCTCTGATGCCATGTTAACTAGGCGGCTGACTCGGGAAATACTTACCAACAACCTTGGCACAACATCTCTCTGTGTAATTTTCCATGTTATTATTACAGTGGGTTTGCTGGGAATTTCCTTCAGCTGTGACCACAGAACTACAGAACATCTACAGTAGATGGCAATCCTGCCCTGTTTCCATGCAAGGTCCTGAAGCAATGGAACAGTCTTGTTCCACTCCACAAGGGCAGTGATGGGGTGTGAATGGGGTCACACATGGAGGGCTGGCCCAGCACAATTTGAAATGTCTCCATCTCTTTACATCCTGAACAGCAACAAGTGAGAGACACTGGGAAAGGGCAAGAGGATGGTCATTATATTCATGTCCACTCATCTCATTGTAGGATAAGTCTACATCTTCTTTCCACCCAAGAAGACAGCTATTCTCTCCCTTTAAGGGTCTTTCTACCTTCTGTGTAATTGGACTGGGTTCTAGCCCAGCATCTTAAGGTCCAAGGCTTGCTCTCATTTACATGAAGGGAAGAAGGATCTGGGTTCCTAGGCAGCATGTGTTTCTAATAAAATCTATATTATTATTTCCCTAATCGACCACACTGTCTTAGAAGAGATCCCATATCTGTATACGAATTAAGTATTTAGATACTCTGTTTGAAATCTATTTTTTCAGTGACCCATCATGTAACAGTTGTGTGCATTTTGGCAGGCTACCATGTTGCACATGTGCAGCAAATATGGCTAGTAACAAATCATTGTGATGTCCCAAAAAGCATACGTTAAACTTACCCCATAGTCAGCGCTCAAAATACAGCATTTTGTTCATTTTACGTGTCTTTTTTCAGTCTGAATACAAAAAGCAATCAGATCTCATTGGGGAGTTAATCACTTGTGAACATAGAGCTATGAAATTATCTAACACAAAGGGCCCTTTTTTTCAACCTTAAAATCACTGGTGAACCCTTACACATTTATTCACTGTTGAAAATGATTTTGTAATTATTTTGAAAGAGTCATTTTGGGAGGTATGTGAAATGACTTCAACAGAAATACTCATATGAGAAAGCACTCAATGTAAAGATGACATAATTGGATTCATAGCATTTTTCATATTTAGTTTCTGTAAAGCCAATGACTTAGTTGCTATTACTTACAGGTTATATCCTGCATTTCATAACAGACATTTTTCACAGCTAAGTCTATAGGGTGATTCATTGCAAACAACAAAAATACTCAGTGTTCAGGAGGTTTTGCAGTAACAAAGACGTGCTGTGGTAAGAGTTTATGTCCTCACTTGTCCAAAATTAATTTACAACACAAATCCCAAGTCTGCATCCCAGTAAGGGCTTGTGCCAATCAACCATTCCAGTTTATATCTTCAATTCATTTTTACAGGGTCCAAGAAATACAGGCACACATATTTCAGGCACATCCAATAAGGTGGATGGGCACATGTAAAATCAGATTTTATAAAAGATATCCATAACCATGTATTCCAGAGATGACATTTTCTTGTTACTGTAGGGCTATAAATCATTGCCTCTTCCTATGTGATATGTGTAAAATATTTATTTCATACTCGTATACCTCTATACATATATATATATATTGCAGATTGACTTCAACCTGGAATTCATAGGATAATAAAGAGTTTATAGGGTATCCTAATATTAATATAATTTATCAGTACCTGAAGACCTCAGTGTTCCATCTCTTCAGTTTCTGAATGATCAGCATGGGTAAGCATCAGAAAATAAAGATAATAAAGACAATGCAGGATTAGTGGGATGCTGCAGAAAGAGAACCTTTCTGGTGCCACATGCTGAGATGATGCTAACATTATGGTAAGAAAGCAGTCTCTTTGATTGCTCTCACACCACTATATTTCTGAAATGGTTGCTGTTGTTACCATCAAAATCAGAAGAGGTAACTTAAGACTTCGTTTGTTCTGTAACCTACAATAAAGAGTTCTCAACATCATAAATACCACAAGTTTTGTATTATTATTCTACTGTGAACCTGACACAATTTTACTGCTTTCTCAGAGTTTGAGTTTTATTGACTTAATGCACTGATGTAGGTAATTTTTGTACCACCAAATTAAAAAGACTAAATGAAAGATATCACACGTATGTCACCACTTTATATGTTTTATGCCCATTTGAAAGCTCATTGGTATTTTTGTATGTGATTTTGACATAAAATTGCAATCGACATCAAATTAAAATGTTTGCTTTGATTTAGATAGTTTAAATGCAAACTATTAAGTATGTTACAACTAAAAATTGATGTTAAAAAGTGTTTTATCCTAAATGTATCTACACTAAGAATCATTGCCCAAAGTTATCTCAACTCCTCAAAAAAGCACTCACTGTTTGACCTTTAAACTTTCTCATGCATTAAGTTTAAAAAAAAAAAAATTGTCCAGTATTGCTTTTTTGAGGGGAGAAAAATAATTACACAAAACCAGGTCTTACTATGTAGAGAACAAGACCAAATCCTCAGATGATTTGGGAAATGGAGACATAATTCTTTTACTTTTAAAACTCTAACATGCTACCCAGAATTAAAAATTAAAGATCCAGAAACAGACATTTTACTGTATGAATAAATTCTGTCAGAAACTGGAGTGTCAATTCCATTCTGAAAGGGTTGTCATTTCTTTTGTTTGGCCAAAATTTGTGTCTGCCATAAGAATGCATCAGATGCCAAGGGAAGCACTTTTTTCTCTCTTTTCAAGTAGCCACCAGCAATATTCAAACCCATATAAAATTAACAAAATATGACTTGGCTACACATTCTTGAGTTTTACCAGATGTGTTAGGGAAAGAAAGGGTTTGTGATATTTTCCCTTCACCACCAGCAACAGCATCATTATGGCTATTTTAAAAAGTTGCTGTGCTGCAGTTACTGTGGCACATGGGACTGAAATTTCCATTACAATGCTCCAAGCCTGCCTCAGGTCCTGGAGACTGTGGGTATTGTTTTTTTAAATGTTAATTTTTATTTTATTTTTACTTTATATGTAGAAATCTGACAGCACTTAAATTTTAATCATTCAGGAGCTTAATCCAGGATTTCTTTCAAAGCTTAAAATTCCTTGTAAAGCCAAATTCCTTGATGTGCAAGAAATGCAGAATCAAACCCTAGGTAGCTGGATCCAAGCTTTGTTTTATCAGCCAAGAAACAAAGTTCTCCTGATTTAAAGTACTGGACACAACATTGCTAAGATAAGGATTTTGCTTCCTAAGCCAGGCCCTGATCCTTTAATGAGCCATGGGGAGGCTCACAAGCAGTCACACTGCCAGACTCACACTGTCTCCACTTGCAGGAAAACTCCAGTTCTGGCCAGGTTTCCCTATTTCCCCTTGGCGTCAACAAGAGAGAAAACCATCCTCTATGCTGTCAGTTCATTATATTTTAAGACCCCCTAAAAAGCATTTATTCCACACCCTCTGAATTCAGCAGGAACAGGACATTTCTAGAATACGGTAATTTTAATTTGATTGATATTATTAATTTAACAGTAAGAATAACTAAAGAGCACAGAATGAGAGACTTTTGTTTTTCTTTTCTAACAGAGACATCAACATAGCTCCAAAAAGGTTCATCATCTGATGACGATGCATTCACCTGCAAAGGTGCAATATGATTCTACCGATCTCCACAGATGCAACATTAAACAATTCCTCTAAACAGAAAGATATCTTTGGATTATACTTTCTCTACCATTTTTGCAACATTTGTCTGTCCTCACTACAAATTCTTTTCACCAAACCATTTTCATTCAAATCAGTACTCTTTAAAAAAGGATTTATTTCAAGAAAACATAGTTTAGATGGAAAAATGTATCAATGAAACTGTAATGTTATTTCAAAGATCCCCCATTTACCTTAGCAATTCAAAAATAATTTCATTGCTTTTTTAACAAAATTATTTTCAGTACTGTAGTATAAGAAATCTAAAATCACTGAATTATTTATTTCTATTTTTACATGTCTTTTCGGTGGTGTTAACAACACAGCTCAAAAATAACATACATCACACCAAGATTTTTCCTGTAAAATATTTACATGAAATATTACACTTTTTAAGGTTTTTGCAACCATTCTGCATTCATGATAATGTAAACCAATCAAAAAATACAAAAACGTTATTGATGTACCAAGATATTAATTTGGAAAAAAATAATACCTTGGTATTTTACATAAACATGATAAAACTGTGATAAAGAAATGCCAAGAAATAAAATTATAAAATCTTCTGTAATTTAATATTTTGACAGTACTATTTTCTACTTTTTTTTCTTTAAAAGAAAACAGTGTTTATTATAGAAAATAAGACTCAGTAGTGTTGTACATAGCAGATATCAGAAATTATTTACGAGCGGATCGTTTTATCGATCTCCCATTGTTCTGGCAATACAATGTGATGATCCTCAATACTTCATTTCATGAATTCATCACTTTATGGAAACCCATTTTGCTACAAACAAAACATCTACCCACTGTGGAGTGCTTAATTTTGACAACTTTCCCAATGTAATATATGGAAACATTGGCAAGAAAATATCCTTCACCTTTAAAATTGCTCTTAAAGGCATAGAAATTAAATTGGTGCTTACTTTCAGTTTGTGAAGCAACAAATCCCAGGCTGAGCCTGTTTGCATGTGGCCAATAGCCAGGATCACCCCTCCAGGGCCCAGGGCTCTCCACATGCAGTTATGTGTCAGCCAAGGTACAGGAGGACCTCTGGCACCAGCACCAGCCAGAGGACACCAAGACACAGCACTGGCGTGGGGAACAAATCTGTGGAAGATCCCTCACAAGCCAGCCAGGAACATCTTTGAAATTTCAGCAAGAGCTGCCTGGGGGATGGGCCTCCCTTACAGAGCAGAGGGATGTGTTTGGTTTCCAAACAGTGAGATAGCTCTTTGTAAGTGGGATGGGCTCCTGAACCCAAAGACTTCCCCTTCTGCTCCCATACCAGACACATCCAGACAGAATCAAACCGTGTCTGATAGCCTACAACAGCACCTGAGCTCACCACATTCGTCTCACTTTGGGGAGTGAAGGGGATATCTGTGTTACATATGTGGCAATAATTGGCAAATGCTGAGCTTTTGGAATGACCTCTGCAGCCAGTTTGCATCGCTAGCCTATTTTCAAGGTATGTCATTACCTCTGCTAGCTCTCAGTCTAGTGATTTTTAGGTATATGCCATTAGCCTGAGTGCTACCCAAATCTACTGCACAGAGGTCTGAGAAGATAAATACCAGGGATTAATTTAGAAGGTCAGGTTGTGGAAGGAGACAGGCCCACACACTTTTCTCAGTCCCACTGCATTTGCTCTGGGGTTGCATGGCTTATTAACACTCTGGCTAATAAAGCACATTTATACCTTTGAAGAGATCAAAACAAGACCTGTTTGGGGAGATTTGGGTAGAAGTTCTCACATGCTTTATTAATGCAGGCCAGTACACTGTAAGCAGGTCACACCATGTCCCCTTGAAGAGCTGCAGGCCTGAGCACCACATGAAACACCTCATCAACACTTCCAGTCGAAATCAAACTCGCCCCAACAGCAAGAGCGCAGTGTTCTGTCATCCCGAGGCACAGGAATGACACACAGTGACTGCACAGAGAACAAACAGCAAAGCCTCAGGTAGCTGGATTCCGACCCGCTCACAGGGATTTTTTCCCTGACTGATGCTGGAAAATTGCACGCCAATTTAGAAGGACAAGAGGAGCCTGGCAAGACTGGACACCTGCACTGCAGCGTTTGGGCAGGTGCCCACAGCCCCCAGCAGGGTACCAGGCTGCAGCAGGGGCTGGGGAGAGCAGGGGGGAGCTGACCCTCTTGGCTTCCCTCAGGCCAGTCATGAATCCACGGTGAGAAAGGGAGGTCTGATCTGTCCTTGCTCCTTCCGCCATGCAAGAGAGTGTGCCAGGCTAGAAACTCACAGCTGCCATGTCTGAAGATACAAGAAAACACGTCCTCTCTTTTGCTTTGGCTTTACAGGGGAAAAAACTAGGGGGTAGCTCTAAAACCACATGGCAAAAGAACAACATCCAGCGTGATCATCTGCACAGCACTGGGCACACTTCGCAGCCTGTACAAATAAAACACAGCTTCATTAACCGCTCCCAAGTCACCCAGTTGCGGGGTCAGACAACATGCAGCTCTCCATAAATGCATATGGTATGAACCAGCACTTGCCTTTTCCCTCAGTTAGGTCCTTATTGCACTGTTTTTGCAACCCAAATGGTCACTCCAAGGCTCTTTGGAGCCTTTGTGCAAGGACTGCAGCTCTGTATGCAAAGAGGAGCAGCAGCAGCAGCCAGCTGGCCGGCTGGACATCTGCCAGGGTGGCTCGCCTCCAGCACTTCAGCCCCTGGAAGCTTTGTAGCAGGAAGTAGCTGACAGACCATCAGGGAGGATGCATTTTGTCTATTAGGTAACTGAGGCATAATTTGATGAAAGTTAACACACAAAAAAACAACCCAAAAAAATAACTAAAAAGACAACCCTTGCTAAAGTTCACAAGAAGACAGTCACATGGTAACTAGTTCTATAGTTTTAAGTGAAAACTGTAGCACTGTGAGATATATGACATATTGGTGACATTGTCCCTACATACATACCAGTTTTGCTCTGTGCAGTCTGCCATTTCATTTCCAGAGCTAATATTCTTTGCAATTTTCCCCCACCCTACACCATATCCAAGAATATTTTCAATATCACCAAAACATTTCTACTTGTAATAGTATATCATTAACTTACTCAATAGGTTTTCTCCTTTCCTCTCATCTTTGAGAGATGTCTAAGTCAGAGACTGGACTGTTACCAGCAGTAAAAGAACAATATGTTTTAACAGGTGTGTCTAGGGGAGGTAAATGGTCTATAGCTTTGGTACTAGAAAAACGAGAGATACAAACGAGACCTTTGCCTTTCAGCAACTAACCCTTCAAGGACCATAAGGCTAGAAAGGCCCATTATGATCTTTTAACCTGACCTCCAAAATATTGGAATAAATTTTCATTTAGCAATTACTACACAAAGGCTGCATCACTAAGGGTACCTAAACCTACACTTTGGAAATTCTTCCAGACTTGATGTAGAAATGCCAAGTGGTAAAGCATTTGCTGTAACTCTGAATACTCTGTTTGAGTGGTGAATAATTTCACTGTCAAACAGAAGCACCTGATTTCTAATCTTAAACTGTCAGATTTCAGTGTCCAACCACTCCATCTCACAGAACACACTGGGCTTCTATGCCCTACTTGCTGCTCAGTTTCAGCACTGGTTGTAAACTCCTCATGGCTCTTTATGATGCATCTGGCATAAGGAGACCAACTTGCTCCTCCTACTACCACCATCTACTACCACATCAATCTTTCCAACCAGAACATCCCTTCGGAGCTCACATTCAGTTACTTATCCACCACAACCCTCAAATTCGTCTAATAGTAATTGTTTTCAATTAAATTTTTCCTTCCAGTAACTGTGACTTTCATGTGTTTGCAGATACCACAGCTGAGAAAAAAAAACCTCTTACCACAAATCCACTACAGACTAACTTGTTAGATTGTCGTTGAGCTCAAACAGCACCTTTCTGCTCAAATGTTACAGAGATTGGGGCACTCTCCACTCTTCTGCGTGTAGGTCTGGTTTATTGTTCAGTACCACCTTGATCCAGACTCACATTTTGATGGGCTTAAAAGTGAACATGTGTTATGTCTGACAAGATGTGCGATTAATTTTTCACATTTTCTTAAGCAGCAATGGAAAAATCCATTTGTTTCTGCTATAAAGGCCTCTCTCATTTTGGTTCCTCACTGACCATGACCAGGCATGATTATGTCCCCTAAAATACCGTGAAGTAGAGGGTTGATCACAGTGTTGAAATGGCCAGACCTTGAGATTAGGTTTCCCTGTGCTTCATACTCTTGAGGGTGTTTAAAAGAGGGCTAGCAAAGGGTAGATTGGAGGGGAGAAAAATGTTCAGTCCATTTCTGCAGCTATATCTATCTCTGCCAGAAAACTTAGTGGCTTAAATTTAGGAAACAGCCCTCAGCTGGTAATTCAGACAGAAGAGTGCACATTAAGTTAGAGCATCACTGTGCCCACCAGCAACACTGGCTGTGAACAGAGAGGACTCCAGATACTGCATTGGTTTGAATTTTGGATCAGCTCTCCCCTGACTTGTGGTGGTATTCCTTCTCACAGTCAAGATACGAGCTGCTGGAGTAGACCTTCCTATGCTCAGTTCTGGGTGGAAGTAAGCCCCAAAGTGCTACAGGTGTTTTTTGTCATTACAAACACCCTACTGCTAATATATAAAAGAAGTAAAAACACATATAATCAAGAATGCAGGAAAAACCTTTCACACTTGCTGCAAAATATAATACACTAAAAATCCATAGGTACTATGGTTACTAATCCAGAGATAACTAAGGTTTCCTGCCTCCTCTTACTTTGCAGGTTTCTCTGTTGTGCTTTATTCACAAGAATAGTTCAATAACAAATTATCCTTTATTTACTGCTACTAATGATGTAGGCAATATTTGGTCTCATGTCTGCTGCCTTAATAGAGGCAAAACACTCAGTAAGGCAGACAGAATCCTTGCCTGAGTTAAGAAAGCAAGATTAAGCCCACCTTATTATACAGCTATTTATTACACAATGATAATTAACACGAGACAGACAAGTTCATTTATTTGGCAACTGCAACCCTGGCTGAAACACACTGTTGAAAAGTGCTGAGCATAAATAATATGAAGAAATGCTTATGCAACAATAAGAAAATGTATGATTGTATATTCTATCACATAGAAAACTGCAGGTTAAGCAAATTACCACTGGCACTGCGTATCTGTAATTCTGCCGATCACCTAAATGAATGATCAGGTATGATCCTTTCAATTCTAGCAGCGTTTCTTTCTAAATACCTCACTATTTAGCAGCCTAAAGGGAGCCAACACATCAGTAGTGCCTTCTATGCACTGTCGAGTCCCAGCTTGAGCACACCAAACTCTGAGGCCTTTTGAAATCTTTAAAGACAATCACACATAAGACAGTTTCTATATTGCAGGGATGGGTAGCGCTACTGCAGCACAAAACAATATTTCAAGCTTTCTGATATACATGTGTCACCTCTATGTGACAAATAGCTTGTATTAATTAGGCACTAGACTTGGTGAGATTGCTGTTATTAACTGAGTGAAGATGGGTTGAATTTAATTGTGTGTGACATCAAAGTCAAGTGACTGATATTTCAAGCATCATTTAAAATGTTTGATATTGGAGTCATTGTATTCACATAAAGACTGTCTAAAAATATAAAGGAGAATGATGAGAGAGGAACTGAAATGCATTCATACAATCTATCTTATGAAGTGAATTTGATGTAATTTTGCTTGTATTTTTGACCCAGTGTTGACAATATTTATTTAGTTGTATAAAATTATTACTTTGAAGAACAGTTTATTTTTCTCAGTACTAATTTTGGAGACATCTGGGATGCTTTGTATTTGTTCCAGCATCAGTGTTTTCAGAAATGTGGACATAAGGAAGGGGGAACATAAAAGATCAGCTTGCACTGGGATTTGCTTTGTAGCCATTAATGAACACTTTTTGGAAAATGTTTACCTAAGAAAATCAGACTGCACATTATTTAGGCAAACTTCCATAACAGCTTGCAAAAAAGAAAGCGGAAAAGGAAACTATGTTTAAAATTGCACATGAAAGAATATATTTAAGGAGAAAGAGTTCGCTATTTTACTATGCACTGTACAAAGGGTAACTATCTCACACTCATCAGGATGTGAGGAATGCTGTTTTAGGGTCGAATGCTTCTCTCATTTAAGATGCTGGCAAAAATCCTCTTCAGTTTGACAGGGCAGAATCATACTTGTGATGTAGCATGATAATGTATATGGTGTTTTGCTAAAAAGTGGGTCAATAAACAATTGCCCCAGAGGATACTTGTCTATAATGCTTCTGCATTGTACCGTTTCCTTTTAGTTCTTTCTTTAAAAATAAATAAAATAAACCACTTGCTTATTCCACGATTGCCATAAAGCACACAAAACAATCCAACTGAAATCAGCTTAGTTAAACCCCAATGTGCTGCAAGCAAACATGTATCCCCTAGGTATTCCCCAGCAGACAAAAGTAAATATTAACAATTTCACAAACCAGAAAGACAATGTTCCAGTCAGAAGAACC
Organism: Picathartes gymnocephalus; assembly: GCA_013390045.1. NCBI lineage: Eukaryota > Metazoa > Chordata > Aves > Passeriformes > Picathartidae > Picathartes > Picathartes gymnocephalus. The sequence continues at coordinate 35,526 of WEKY01051234.1, forward strand.
TCCCCATTGCCGCAGTGGTGCCCTAGACACACACACTATGGAGCAAGGAGGGACAGTCAGGCTCACTGGAGGTGCCTTCCTTCCCCTTCCTCCAGCACAAGGAGGTCAAAATATGAAACCAAATATGTATAATATATATAAATCAAATACATATGTTTGCATGTAATGTGAGCATATGTGTATGTGTGGATTGTCACATATGTAAGTATGTGTATGCTATTTTATATCAGAATTAGTACTGCCATAGTCACTAACACAAGCAAGGCTAGAAAGTGTATACGAATGATACAACCTCATCCCAGTGGGATTCAGTTCTCAGAGGGACTTTGTCCTCCCAGGAATGTATTCTAGACTGATCAGACAAAATGTGCTTAATGTTAAGAACTGATTTTGTTGGGGAAACCAATGTGCATAAAGCCAAAAGACATATAAATACTTCAGCAGCTGTATAGGTAGAAAACCCAAAAGCTGATAGAGAATTCATGGATAAACTCCAGTTTATGTGAGAGAGCAATTCACCCCCATTTCTTCACAGCAGTGGATCAAAATCCTTTTCGAAATTATCCAAGTCCTCTTGTCCTCAGTGATAATACAAAGGTGCACATTTCCTCACTCTGCACAGGACTGACATTAGCCTCAGGTTTTAACTAGCCTTCTGCTAAGAAAATATTTAAATTATTTCATTTTAAAGGAAGAAAAAAACTTAGTGTGTCAGGCAGGATTCTTTAGCAGTTGCAACATCAGTTTTAGCATAACTGATAAAGTAATTTCTATAACAAAACAGATTTTTTTCTATATATGAATAGTTCACGGAAGTAGCTCTATATTCCCTGCAATTCACTGTTATTAGGAGCTATTTAGGGAATAGTTACTACAACCTCTCACTGCTCTGTCCTTCATCTGACAGGCAATCGCTGTTGATTTTTCAAAAAAAATTTTTTTGAAAAATCCATTGAGTATGTTCCTACTTTTAGATAAAATTTGCAAAGCTCTCTGAACCAGGTTGCAGTACCATATTTGCAAAGGTGTTTAAAATGCCCTGTTTCTATAACTGTCCCTGCCAGAAATCTCATCTGCCTAAGAAAGTATTCAGGGAAAGCAAATATTAAAGAGTGTGAATACAATCAAAGCAAAAAATCCAAACAGATATCTGAGGGGGTTGTGTTGTTGCTTCTACCCAGCTTGCATTGAAAGCTTTATATTTTGAAATTAAATTACTTAAAAAGAAAGAGCTCTTCCTTTGATTTGCAGCAGAATATGCTTTAAACTAAACTCACGCTTAAATTCTGATGCCCCTGAAATCAGTCATTCTTCCTGATTAATGCTTTCTGTTGAGTTGGTTATGGGATAAAAATGTCAAAGGGAAAAGTAAACAATAATAACCCTGTGCCCAAATACGTACATGTATTTAAGTGCAGCTCAGAGATGTTATTTGGGTTTGTAATCAAGAATTTTCATAACACCCACAAAAAAAAAGTAGGCATCAACCTATTAATATCCTTCATTTGTCTTCAGAAAAATGGTGAAAACCTTAAGGCAAGGTTTTGAAAGGGGTGGTTCTACTTCTCCTTTGAAGTATAAAAACTGTTTATGTATCAAATATGACTGTGACATAAAAGTTTCTTTTGTTGAACGTAAGCCAAATCTATTTGGTCTTTAAACTTTGCTAGCATGTTGTTGTCTGGATTGTGACCTTTCTGGAACTGCTTTCCGAGCTTCATTGCAGTGACTGAAATAGCAGTAAGTGTGTTTTGGATGGCTTCCAGTCAGCTCATCTACCTGTGCGTTGTGAGAGCCTGAGCTTGCTGCACTGCTGCTACACTACAGTGCCCCGGGCATTCTTTTTCCCTCCTCACAAACACACGTGACTTTCAATTTTTGCAGCCATTTGTAGTTCACTGGGAGATTTATCGACCAGGAAAGTTCATGCCTCCTCTGTGCTGCCCAAATAGGCTATGTTTTGTTTTGTTTTTAGCTGGATTTCTACCTGACCTCCAATGTTGCAGGAATCATTTTACACCAGCAATTAAATGCTGGACTAGTTATTTGTAGCTTGCAATTGTCCCCATTTAGAAGACTAACTGCCCAATTGCAAAGCTTCTAAATGGGTGTAATTGCAAGTTCAAACTGTTGGGCCCGTAAGTAATCACGGTCACAAAATTGGGCTTACTTATGTCGGAGGTTGCTGCAGAAGACATAGGCCAACATCTAAAAATAATGGTTCTTTGCCCGCTTGCTACTATGTGTTGGTTCATTACAGCAGAAGGAATGAAAGGAAAAGCCTCTTGGTGGGAATATAGAAAACATAAATACATTAAGACAATTTGAGACTATAAAGTGATCGACTTGGCGCCTAGGACAAATGATCGTAACTGTCTCATGCCTAATCACCCATTTCAGCCACAGCTTCATGAACAAGTTTTTTTCTCTTTCATGGTTTTTCTCTTATTAAGGCAGAACAGTGTCAGTGGTCAGAGGACTCAATTCCAGGTACCAGAGGCACAGGCTGTGGGATGCCACTGGCCATTTTAAACCATCTGCTGAACCTACAGCTTTTTTTCCTTCTCTCCACTTGAAAGAAGTTGATCAAGAAAACACCAGCTGGAGGTTTTTTCTCCTCTCACAGAGTCAGACAGTAGGTGTAGTGCTACTGCTGTCAGGGAAATTGTGTCTAACTCATCCTAATCATAATTAGGAGAAATTTTCCATCTTTTTCTCCCCAGTGCAAAAGTATTTTCAGTGGTTGAAGGGCATACTTCAACAGATAAAGGCTCATTTTTTGTGGAAGCGTGATAACCTGCACATATCTGGGGTTCTCCCAGCATATTCCAGCCTTGACAATGGGAGTGCAGCCCTAGAGATCCAGGCACTCCCAAAAGCATCCTGTTTACCAACCCCTCATTACCACTGCTCAACACCATGGCACAAGTAAGAAACAGCTCCGCTGCATCCACACAAATTCCTCCATCACAGCCTCCTCCAACCGGTGTGCCTCATCAGGCGCTGAGCATGTCAAACCACTGCTGTTCAGCTCGTATGCTGATGACATGAGACACATCTGGGCAATGGAACAAAGGGAATATTCTAAAGTGATTATGCTAAGAGGAGAATTAATATTCATCCCCAAAAGGTGCAACAGAACAGTAAATACAATCAACTACCCTACAGTGCCAAAGTCTTGGGGACCAGGTTCTCCCAAATCCATTGAAATCAAATTTTGTTTAGTGAGGATGAGGCCATTGAGACGGGTATTCAGGTAAAACAGAAATATATTTAAATATAATTGCATTTTTTTTTCAGTATCACGTGCACTGCAGAGTGGATACATTTTGTGGGGATTCAACAAATGATATTTTAATGTACATACATAATTTATTGAGCAAGCAGTAGACTTGGCTGAATGAATGTCAGTCACTGAAGATCCAACATGGTGTATTTTCATGCTTAGTACAATAGCAAAGAAGGAAGCATATTTATGAACTTGAAATATCTCTTCCAGTTCCACAGTGAAGGACTATCAAAAATGTTATCACATTCTTCTACAGTCACGATAAGAAGTAAGTTAAGCACTTGCTATGTATTTTTCAACCTAAAAATGGTTGAAATAGTTACAGATTACCACCTATATTATTCTCTTACTATTCTTGCAATACTGTGAAATATAGCTAGGGAACGTAATCTACTTTTATATCTTGCCCGTCATTCCCATTTATCCTACACAGAGTGAAGGAGATTCAGTATCTAACTAATTTCTACATATTTTGCTTAAAATTATAACAATTAGACTTTAAAAATTCTAGCGGTTCCAATTCCAAAAAAGACAGTTTTATTAATATGTCTATCATAGAGCAAAATTACTAGCTGTCTGTATAAAGCAGTCATTTTTTAGGTATCTTCAGTCTCAACTTTACATTGTAGGTGTGCCTGATGACTGTAAGGTAATGAGAGTTCAGACTCTATGATCCTGTCCTTGGCCCTGCCATGCTGATGAGACATTTCACTGGCTACATTAATTAGCCCCAAAAGTTTCCCATTACTGTGGTTGCTCCCCATAAGCAAGTCCTTGATTTCAGACAGCAAGAGCAGAATTCATTTCACATCAGCTTAATTGCCTCCAATTACCTACAGCCACCTAGAATTACCTGGTGACCAGAATTAGCCGTGCTTATTTCTTTCCATCAGCGTTAAATGCAGCTAAGATGTAGTGATTCAAGTTCAGAGGTAGAATCTCTGTGACCTCCCTGTAAAGTCAGATTTCAGAGATGAATCACAGTCCTACTTCCAGTGCTGAGAGGCCTTTGACTCCCATTGATTTCAGGAGGAGTTGCATGTCCTTAATGTCCAAAGTGTGGTAGCCACATTTTGAGGCCAGCTCTGCACTTGGTGCCTCCCATGGCTCTCATTAGGCACCTGGAACCTGACCCGGATCACGGAGCAGTCGCTGCCGCTGTGCTTCGTCACGGCACCACCTCCACCCTGCTGATATAAAGCACCTATTTGGACCTCTTTGCCTCTGAAGATTCACTGGACAGGAGAGCACAAGTGTTTCTGAAGAGCGAGGAAGAAGAAAATTAGTCTTTCAACAGGCTATCATTACATAAGTAGGATAATATAATACTTTTTTTTCTTTGACAACTGATTTGTGGAAGGTAGAGGCACCACAGACTATAGCAGCTTAATATGTCCTAAATACTCACTGGTCTGCTCAAGGCAGAAGAGAAACACAAGAGAAGCAACGCCAGAAGACACCTGGGGAAATGGTGTCCCCTTCCTCCTCTGGGCTTGTGTGGAAAGCCCTTAGAAAATTTTCAAACTGATTTGCTTTCTGCTTTCCTGATTGTTCAGTGATGATAAAAAAGAATGGCAAAGACAAAAAGCCTTTAAAGGACTGAGGCTTGGAGATTTATTTCCATTTCCTGGGCTACTGAAACTACTCACTTGCTTATACAGCCCTTAGGCATCCTCTTCCCTGAATTCCTCCTCACAGGACACCATTGGTTACAGGTTTTCTATTCTGTATAGGTTCTTATACTGCCCTCATCACCGTAGTAGCTGAGTGCCCCCAAGTAGTGCATTATGCGATGTGACTAACATCTGTGACAGCCAAAGCAGGAGGCAAAAACAGTTGAGGCCCCAGTAGCTTTCCCCCTACACGGCATTTCCCTTTCCAACACTAATAACTTTCTCTCTGTGAACACACAGCTAGATTGTTGTGGTCACATTTGCAGCAGATCAGCAATGTTTCGTTCTCTCTGATGCTGAATCTCTCACTTTAGTAAGGCAGTATGGGGATCATTCTCCTTTACTTCATTCACTCAAATGCCAAAGGCTGGATATTATTCTTCAATTATACTTATTTTAAGTATATCAGCAGTGACCACAAAAACATGGTAGGCAAGGTAGCCTGGACTGGAGACACAAGCCACAGGCTTCAGAAAAGGTCTGTGTAAGACACAGCATTTGGCACTACCTGCAGTGTGAGGGCAAATTTTTCAGCACCAGGCTCAGCCTTACAAGCCTTGGGGTGGAGGTTAAAGGGGCACCGTGTTCCCCAGGAGTGACAACTGCGTATCTCATTGCAGGAGAACTCGCATATGGGAACAATATGTCTGCAAATCTTTTAAACGTATGCAACTGCTTTGCCAGAGCAATTGATATGTTGTGGAAGAAACATCGCAGGGCAGGTGGTTGCTGTGAGATGACCCCACACTTGGGACCAAGAGTGAGATGTGAGGTCAGAGGTCAAGTGTGACTTTGTTAGAAGCAAAAAATACAGTCACCTCTGCACTGCTGCCCACCCTGCAGCACGCAGCGCTGCTGAATGCCACACAGGTTGCAGGACCACTGTTTAGTGGCACAAAACAAAGCCATTACATTTACTATTATTTTTCTGATTGCATGAAGTGCAATGTTAAGATGTATTAAATTCTACATGCAAATATAAAACAACATTCTTCTTTGCTGTCTTAGGTGTGCTAGTTCACCAAGACAATGAGTAGGGTAAAATGAAAGCAAGCAGAAAATTATGTTAAATAAATAACTACAAAATTAAAAGTCTCTTGGCTCATTCTAGGCATGGCCCCAGAGATTATTCACACCTACCACTTCAGAGTTCTCCTCGACTTTAAGAAACCCTAATGGAAAGTTAAGGATTTGGGGGTGAAGGGAGAGAGCAGAGGATGGTTTGCTTGGGTTTTGTGGGTTTCCTCCCAGGCGCCAGACACCAAACAATTAGAAACTGTCTAGATAACAACTGACCTGAAATAATACATAATATAGGGAATGCTGTAGAGAAAATTGAAAAGGTATATTACTGATTTAAAAATTCCTTTCCTTTCTAGTATCTTTTTTCTGCTGTCATTCCAGAGGATCCCAGAATATTTCACAAATTTTATATACACATTCCAGGAAGGATTGCAAAAGCTGATTAAGAGCATATGCAGCAACAACACAATACCACAATTGGGATGGGAAATGGAGAACACTAGACTTGATCTTGCCTCAAGCAGAATGTCCTATAGCAGTGAACACTACACAGAAAGAGGGACAGAGCACAGATGTTCAGACCAGAAGAGAAGCCAAGAAAGGCTTAAAAGATCATCAGCTACAAGACATTTCATAGAAAGCACGCTGTCTTATTTCTCTGTGAGCATTATCACACAAGACAATGCAGACTCTAATTTAAACAGTCAGAGGGAAAGATCCTTAAGCTGGATGCCAGTTGGCTACAACAACAAATATGTATCGCTGTTCTGACAACATTCACTGCGGTAAATTGTGCTGTGAAGTAATTATCCCAGAGACTCTGGCACCCCAGCACAAAGAGCAACTCAAAGAATCCATCAATATACTTCTGGGGTGACAAAGCCAGAAGTGGAGGGTCGGAAAACCGTAACAGCCTGGCCAGGGGGACATGAGGGCAAACAGTGCCTTCCTGTGGAGATTGCCCTGCCGTGGCTGTGCTCCAAGGCACTGCACAGCACCTGACCGTGTCTGCAGAGCTCTACATGTCACTGTTGCCATGCCAGGGAGTACCAGCCTACGAATACCAACCACATTGCCTTGTAGGAGCCACTGAAGATGTACATTCATGTGCAGGGCCAAAATATTTGTATTGATGTAGGGAAGTATTTGCAAACTGTCAAACTTTTAATTTCTAAAATGAAAAATTATTTACAGCAGGCTTTCCTGATGCAGTTCAGGGGAGACTTTCTGCAGGCTACTGGACCCCAGCCTACAGGGAGAAATGAGGAGGGAAATTAATCTGATTGCTACCACTTTTGTTTCTAGTGTAATACAAAAAGAGAGGGTCAGATGTGCAGTCACACATGCAGATTATTTCTTTAATTGCTATCTCCATTACAGAGATAAAGTAGGATAGGATAACTCCTCCATTACATATGATAAGGTAATTGAGCAAGAATGTACCTATGACATGAAGTTGAGGGAATTCACTGACTATGTGACCCATACTTTAATGGTGTGATACAAAGATCAGGAGAACCAGGGGAAAATCCCCTATGATTTTAATGGCTGATACAATAATGTAAACTCAGTATCATCAAGTGGTTAGAGCAATGCGCATGAACCTAGGAAGACTGGTCCACTTCTCTGCTACATATGTTCAATCTCGTGTTTAATTGCACAATAATACTCATGATAACAAGATTTCCATTTGCCCAGCAAACACTCTGATGTTGCTGCTCTCACACCAGTGTTTTAATGGTCTTGTTGAAACTCAGCTTCATGGCACTTCTTTCTACAGAGCAGTCCAGGAAGATGTGGTGTCTCTCTTAAATTTTTGTTCATGCAGCTCTACAGTGAACATTTAGGGAACGGTGCCAGATGCAAGTGTATCTGCCAATCAACTGCTTGATGGTTTTGCTTGATGCTTGTTCCAGAAATGGAACTTTCTTTGGATGGCTCAAAGGCAGCAGGACCTAATACTTCACTCCAACTACCTAATACCTACCTCTACTGTAAAAGGTGGTCCAGTGAATGAACACGGCACTCATCCCGTGAAAATATTGTCCAAGTACGTACTTTGGTCATGAGTCCTATCTAGAAGAGACTCTCCAGCTGGTTTCTGCATCCATCTGTCAGTGTTAAGAATGGCATGTTCTGTCCAAGGCTGTTTAGACAAACAAGTGGGAGATGCAGCCACATTTTGCAATTATGCACTTGAGTGTAAAAATACTTTTTATAACATTCATTCTTCTTCTTTGCCCTGTGCCTTGTGCTATGATATGCATCTGTAAGTGAAGACACCCTGGCACCAGCTAGATTGTAAATGTGGGTGCAAATACAATTTTGTGCCATGTTGTGTCACTCCTGCTTTTAGTCCTTCTGTATGTGAGTCACAGTAATGTGCTGTGTAGAAGCTGTGATGCATGGCAGGTATCAAGGCTGGCATATCAGCCTACATGTGCCAGATGATGGTGCACTCCCACCTATGCTTTTCTTCTAGGATTTCTGGGTTAAGGAAACAGGCAGGATAAACACTGGGCAGTCAGTCAGAATACATTCCAAGGCATGCAGTACAAGCCCTAGATTTTATGTGCTTCAGATATCATTTTAAACTGGCTTCTTTCCCTACTCAGTGTCTCTGTAACATGTAGATAATTCAGATCACTCCAGACCCTTACACCTTTTTGGTTAGCTCAGAGAGCAGAGTTGATCTTTCCCACCTGGACTGCAGCTATCATGCAGTGCCTGTCATTCTCACACAGATCAAAAAGGATTTTGCAGGCTGTTGCCCTTGATCTGTGCCTTATATGTCAGTGTTAAATGCTTCAACTGAGAGATGCCTGCTTAAAATACATCCTCACCATCAAACCAAAAGGTCCTGAGGCATGTGGAGCACTGCTTAGTAATGCCTCTGAGAGGAAGTCCTGGCCACCATGGCATCAGCAAGGCTTCCTGCAGCACCTGGCATTTTTGATGGAGATCATCCATCCAAATAGTGACCTAATGCAACCCTGTATAACTTTTGAGCCCATGAGACAGCAGTGTATGTGAAAATGTTAGGGTTTCCTTTTCGAAGGGAATTCGATGTGGTTAACAAATTCTGCACGCCAGGTACTCCTCATCCTCCGGCTGCAAGTGCTAGCACTTTTATAAAGCTGTCTTAATTACCAGTGACCCTGTGCTCTTCAAATGCATCAGCGGTACGAGGGATGATTCAGGATGACAGGGTCACAAGCAATGGGAAAGAGTGTCTGATCCATGCCCCACTTACACACATCTCTAGCTCATGGACTATCTGCCCTAGATTAAAAAAGATCTTCATGTCAAGAACTCTGTTTCGGTAGAATTTAAAAGGACTTGGGTTCCAGCCCTCTTTTATTAAAGTGTTGGTAGGATCAAATCTGTATAAGACACAACTGGACAGAACAAGTTAAATAAATGATTTCTGGCTGTGAAAGCTGGTAAATTTGAGTCTTCTGGAGAAAAAAAGATTTTCACCCTCAGCCTAAAGTTAACTAATGCCTCTAAATTAACTTTTAACATTTGATAAGAATGGTAAAATTATTTATGATTTTATGTCAAAAGATGATGTGGACAGCTGAGAAGAATTGCAAGTTGACATGGTAAGAACCCAATACCGAAACTTGCTGTTGCTAAAAGTCTCCCTGAGGAGGTCAACAAGCTCTAGAAAATTCTTCCCATCACTGAGGACTTGTCCACAATGGCAATGCTGCCTAGGAAAACATTTGTCTCCTCGTTCCCTCCACTACCAGGGCTGCCCTGATCAGCAAACACAAGGAGGAGTTATTACATGCTACTTTTATTGCAGTGAAATAATCTAAATTATTTAAATAATTTAGAAATGAGAAATTACGAAGTAGCCTCAAGTGCATCCTTAGGTGCTTTGATGAATAAAAGCTCTCATACAATATGAAAAACAATCAAAATAATCCACTCCAAAACCAAGATGTTTATGAAAAAGACATCTATCATGTTGCTCCAAGAGCTAATCTGACATCCTCCTCTGTCCTTACAACAGAGTCCTAATATTATGTTATGGTAAAGTATTCCTTTTAAATAAATTATAGGAAAATAATTCAATCTTGAATGTTCTATTATTTGTAAATCTAAATGTTTATGTCTTTTGCTTAAAAATACAAACAATCCTCAGCATGCCTCTCTTTAGTGTGGCATATTATTAAGTCAAAAACAGACATAGCTCTCCTCCTCCAACTCAAGGAAAGTCATACTGGAAGGTCTTACTGGTGTGAATATTATGCTCACCCTAATGTGATTCTGCAGCTGATCATACAAAATTCATCAAAAAAGAAAAACCAAAGATCTCTGTCCTGCCAAAACTTTAGGAAATGTCTGTTCAGCTGTGCTGCCATAAGCGCTTATTTAAATCACTGGAAATGAACACATCAGAAAAACTGAGAAAATTTTTGAGAAATGCTGTTCTTTGTCAAGATTTTATTTTCTCCAAGTTTCTGTGGATTGCTCAAAACTAAGGGAAAGGAAGAATTAAAAACTAGCTGTAAAATCAGCAAAACATAAAAATAGAGGGGAACACCAGGTATGTGTAATACCTTACGTAATTGATTCTTTTTTTGTAACTCTCACTCGGAAGTACCTACATTTCAAATACAATTTGTTCCTGTAGTTTCTTATTGCTCAATTGCTGTTTATATTTGACGCCATTAAGTGTTCTCTCCAAGAACTGAGGGTTTCTGATGACATCATCAAGTACAATAATAACATCAGAACCAACTATTTATTGTGACAAGAATATGGTTTTCTCCAAGGCTTTCTGCCAATCTCTCATTTCTTCTTCCAGTGTGACAACCTGATGCTTTTTTTACTTGTAGTCCCTTATTTGTAACTGGGTGTCATTTTGCCCATGATAACTATTCTCTCCTCTCTATTTGCCCATATTGCTCCTAAGTCAGCCAGACTTGTGAATTAAAAATGCAGATAGATAAAATAGAAGTGTTCATAAAGGAAAAAATCTGGTTTTTTTAATGGTGTTCTCTTTGATGTAAGTAACCCTCTAAACAATGGAAACATTCAAAGGCAAAATCAAAGGGCTAGAGAAGTGTTTCTGATGGTAACTTTAAACTAATAACTCTTTTTTCTTCCAATTCAAAATAGAAGTAGTGCATGACCAACACATTCTTTTCTCTTGAGAAATTCTGAATACATACCAATGGAAGAGACATGGTGGCCAAAGTCTGAGACATCAAAGGATGCTCTTCAGAGCCCTGCCACCTTTGCCAAAGTCCCAAAGTGCCCACAAACATGACAAGGAAAAAAGAACACAAGCAGGCAAACTTTCTGTGTGTTCATCTGCAGAACATCAAATCCCATCTGTCTCTTGCAACACTATCAAAACAATGAAAATGAGGGCCCAGACAGGATGATGTCTGCTAGAAAAGCCCTGAAATGTGCAAATCAGGCTCACCTACCTGCTGGTTGTTCACTTAAATAGACTTTGCAAAATACCACGAGCACGGGGACTTTATAAATTTTCATTCTGTTCTAAAAACAGGCCCAGAAAGCTTTCCACAAGGGCCAAATTTTCCACAAGGTGAATCACCCACAGGAGAGGTTTCACAACTTTCACACACGCCCCTCACCCCCCTCTAGGGGAGGCAAATAGATGCGAGAGCGGCGCCCAGAACGGAACCCCAGCAGAGCGGGGGAATGAGATAGGAGGGCAGCTCTCTGCTCCGCTTTCCTCCGGCACCCCTGAGCCATTCGGGTTGGCTTCCCGCACTGCCGGGAGCCACCCTCTCCGCCTTCTCTCCCGCCCCTTGGCCCGCTAAATACTTTAGCTCTCCATCAGGAGCTGTAAAGTGCAGTCCCCGCTGTGCAGTGCGCACGGCGCGGTCCGGCCGGGCCCCGCTCCGCTGCCGGCGGCTCCTGCGCGGTGCCAGCGCCACCGCCGGGACCGCCCGGGCTCGCACACGGAGCGAAGGTGCATTTATTCTCTCTGTGCTAGGTTTAATAAACTTAAAGCTTCTGGTCATTCCCGAACCGCATCTTCCACATAAACGCAGGCACACGGGGCAGAGGGATCCCCAGGGAGAGAGATGCGTCACGGTCGAACGCTCTGCATTAGCGGCTTGATCAAAAATGTGGTTTGGGTCCTTCTGCTTCCTTCCCCGCCTCTGAAATCTGGTTTGATTTTGCTCTCCCCTCGTCTAGCTTCTCACCCATTAAAAAAACCAGAAAAGCATTACTTTTCCAGCTCTGCTTTCTCCAGAGAGATTTGGCTTGCTCCAAAGCCTCTGTGATTAAACACACAGTAAATAGTAGTCAGACCAAAATTCTCCAAGCCTGTGACTTTTTTTGGTGCCAATAAATCCCACTGCACCTTCTCTTCAGCTGCCCTCAATTTCCTTGACTCTGTTAAGGCTGTCACGTACATCTAGACCTGGCTCCCATTTCCACTGCAGTATTTCCATTCTCTCAGATTTCTCTCTGAAAAGCTGCAGACCACTCAATCTACATGTTTTCTGAAATCTTTAGAGCAATTTAAGGATTTAATCACTTTTTTTCCCCGCTTTGGAAATCCCCAGCCTGAAAACGCCATCTTCAAAATGTCAAAAATATTGATGTTTAAGTTTTAATTTCTTGTCGAAGGGAAAAACTAAAAAAATAAGAAAGAATATTCTAATAGAGTTTGAATTTAGGGGGGGCAATCATTTATCTTGAGACACATAAACCAATGTGACCCTAAAATGCTGAATGCTGCCATTACTATTCTGCAATACAGAAGTGAAAAAACCTTATCTGCTGATATGGAAACAGCGACTGTAATGTAATTTGGTTTTTTTGGTATCTTTTTGTACCAGCAGAAGATCTCTGCCACAATGTGTCCAGTACATCTGTGTTTTCTCTCATTTGAGCCAGAAGGACTATGGGGCAGACACAGTCTTTCTTGACATATTTTTCTATGCAAGTAAGTTGTTTGGGGTTTTGGTTTTTTTTTTTCTGATTTATCACAGAGGAATTTAGAGGTAGTGAATAATAAAATTTTATTAAATGGAGACAATCTGGGGGACCATACGTGTGTGGTTAGAAGCACTCTTTTTTTCCTGCTCACCAGATCATCACTCTACACAGCCACTGGGAGAATTAAAGCTTTTGAAATAAACAAAGTGCTGCTGTCAAAAGCAAAATAGTCTAAAGTGCAGAAATTAGAAGAGTAAATGGGTCTGGAAATACCACGGGGATAAGAAGGAGACAAAATGTGTACTTAGCAGCACTTGGGGTCTAGCCAGGCATGTACTCTGCAGCAGCTATGCCAGGGACAGGGATTGTGTCCCCTGTTCTTTGCTGCCCCTACCGATCTGCTGGCAGAGCAGGTCACCCGAGCTCTCCCGGGCCTATGCCACTTCCAAGGAGGCCGGGTTAGTTCAGATAAACAGCAAGTCTTTGCTAATCTAGTGCATTTTGAAAAAATAGGTTAGAGGAAGCTTGTATGAGCAGCGCTATGAGCAGAGTGGAAGGGATTTGGGATTGCTGATAACCACCCAGAGACAGGCTGCGGTCACTAATATCCTCCACCAGAACAGCAGAAGCTGGAAGAACACATCTGTTCACCTCCTGAAGAGGACTAGATTTCTGGTCTGCTAATCTCATTTTCCACTACATATTCAGTCAAAATAGCCCCTCAATGGTGGGAGATTCCTCTTGTGCTTCGTTCCTTCAGCAGTATAAATTTGGCAAAAGTAAATGAAGAGAAAAGTGAATGTTAGTGTTTGGAGTCTGATCCAAATAGGGTGCATAAACAGCATAAAAGTACATCGCCCTGCTGTATCTCATCCTTTGCTGCACTTAATACTCTGAGTTCTTAAATCAGGCAGCTCCATGCAGCTTTAATTTAGTCAAGGGCCAAGCAGCTATGAATTAAGGAGCCATAGGGCTGAGCTTCCAGCAATCTGTTCTCTCCCAAATGTCCAATTAGAAGAGATAACACATTCAGAGATAAATTCCTGGCAAGGGCTGAGGATGAGATTTTGCTTGTATCAACAATGTGGTCAACACTTTGAGAATGATATATGAAAATAATGTAAGACAAAGATCTGAAATGTTTAAACAAGAGATCAGTCATGGGCCTCTCAGAGGTGGTAAAGGTAAATTATTAAAGAATTTATAATTACATTCATACCTAATTATTAATAAACAAGGATAGCTAACAGATGCTGTAGCAGATTTACATTTCCTAAGGAAACAAGAAGAATTATAGAAAAAAATCAGGATCAGCAAAATGATTAGGTTAGGAGGCCGAAATGCCTCTACGTGACAAAAAAGCTTCTGCCAAAACTAATCAGGAGGAAAGAGGAAGCAGTAAATAAATAAATAAATAAATAAATAAAAGAGAGAGAGATTCCTCTTCAAAACTTGGGCGCGCTAATAGATTGAAGAAAGCTGACACAACACCTATGGTGAGAATGTTTCAAGAAGTTGAGGATGGGGATCAGATCCAAACCAAAATGTTCAATTCTTACTGATGCTATTCAAGTGACTTCACCACATGTTGAACATGAAAATAAATTGATATCTGTTTTCTTAAACATGAATATTCCAGATCAGTACAGTGAAAACTTCATCAGAGAAATATAAAGTGTTTTGCTTAGAAAAATTAAAGCCAAAGCACAGAATAGAAATCGAGATGAGTAAACTGGACAGAAAGCTTGGAAGAAGTAACAGTGGGTCAGCAAGAGCAAGTCTACCCCAGCTGATTTAAGATCTGTGGACATACCAGTACAATATTCAGCACCAGACTGTATGATTTGAAAATCGTGTGACAGAAACTACTGAAGGGATAAAGAATTGGCTTTGGTTGTTAAGACAAAAGGTATTTGAAAATGGAGGGAAGAATCATGAAAGTCTATTTTGAAAGATTATTTCTTGTTTATTTATGACCTGGGAAAAAATCCTTGAAGAAATTATTGAAGTTTTCACAGAAACAGCTAATCTGTTATCTGAGTTTGACAGATAAAGATGTAAAGTGATAAAATAAACTTGTATGAAATAAAAAATACAGCCTAGCAATTAATTGCTGGGAAATGGAACATTGTGGCAACAGTAAAGAGAAGCACTTATTTAACATGAATTTTGAAACTATCAAGCATAAAAACAAATGGAATACAACCGAACTTCAAGTTCAGGATTTTTTTTTTCTATGAAGAAAAACATAAAACATTCAAATCCTCTTAAGCGGAGCCAGGCTAGCCTGACAAAAATGGAATTTTATTGTTAATGTGTAGTGTTCAGGAAGACAGGCTCAGCAGCTGTACCTGCCCTTACTTAAACAAACGTATTACAAGGCTACATTTCCATGAAGACCATTTGGTGTTGCGGCGCGGGCTGCCCGGCACCTCGGCCTTCCGGAAGCGTCCCCACGGGGAAGGCGCTGTGGTCAGGCACAGGGGGCTCACCACACTCGCACGCAGCCGGGGGAAATGAGGCTACGGAGGCAGGAGGGGTTCCTCAGGGGTTCCCAGCAGCCTTTACTAGCGGCAGAGATCGACGCCTCCACAGTGGTGGACCTGGACGCCCATCCACCCGCTGGAAGGGGCAGGGACGAAGAATCCAAAGCAAAGGCAGGGTATCGGGTTTTATGCCAGGGAGGCAAGGAGCAGGAAGAGAGCGCCTGGGGGTGGTACATAGGAGGGGCCAGGGTATGAGGGCCAAGGGGAAGACAGGGAAGGAGCGGCTAGGGCAGTGGAAGTGGGGTAATTGACAGCCGGGTCCTTGGACTTCCATGGGGGAAGCCAGAACCCAGGGAGCGCCCTTCCAGGGCACCCACAATTTGGCATTGGAATTTCATCAAAAAGAGCACTGAAGTCACTTTCTTCTTCCTTGGCACAGACTGGCCAGGGTGAAAACAGTGAAAGGCACTGGCTATTGCCAGGTTTTAACCATGGTTCTACCACACTCAGATGGCATCAGGTCCTTCATGTTCTCTGAGTATTATATAATGACTTTTCACAAGACCACTGTCACAACATATTTAACACTTATCTCAGATGTCTTTGAAGACAATTTTTATTCAGTTTTCGTCTGATTTAAATACCTGCATTTACCAGATACTGTTTTCTACTCAAAGGTTCACAAAATTTCCTGCTATTTTCTCCTTTTAAGTAAAGAAGAAATTACAAAAGACTAACAGTCAGTAAAAAGCAGTATTTTCATTTGTTATGTATTAAATACTTGTAGAAAAGATTTTTGTCGCAGTATAGAAACAAGTCTGTACATTTAATGTTGATGAAAACTGTAAATCTCAATAGGAACCTTTTGATTTAGCACACAGAAAAGTTTCCGTCCCCTAGAATCCATTCAGACCACTTCTTCTGCCATTGCATGCCAATAACCTATGTCCAACCACAGTATAAAAATCATTCAGTCTCCCATTTGCAAATCTCAAGTCCCACTTCTTCATTTACACCCAAAAGCATCCTGCCTGCTGTTTCCTCCCTATCCTTTTGGCAATCGCCATGATTACATGCATGGAAAAACATTATTAGGAAACTCTAACAGATTTTAATTGTTTGCATTGCAAATGTTTCTCCCTGGTGGAAAAAAAAGCTCTAATCATATTGTCTCATTGCTCATTCTTTACTCTTCTTCCTGTTGTCTCTATTGCTCTCTCTCCTTCTGTTCATTCTTCTCTCCAACCTGCTTCCCCAAATACACTGCCATGCTCTTTACTCTTCCTTGCCCCGCAGGGAAGCTCATTGCTCTCCCCTTTCTACCTCTTGGTGATGTCACTTCTTTTCTAACAGAATCTGCAGTAAAATCCATCTCCTCCTCCTTGCTTCCTACAAACCATATGCAAAAGCAGTAGCAGAAATCAGGAGATGGGAAACGACCCCTGCAGAGATCAGGTCTCTGCTCATGGTAGGCAAGCTCTCTGATGAAAGAATACAGGCTGAAAGCCATTTTGTATTGATAGATCCTGTTTCTAGCAATAAAGCAGAAACTTCAGTAGATTGAAGTATTGGTTGTTGTATCAACAGCCTGGCGGTGCCTTGAGGCTTTGCAGAAAACCAAGATCTCACAACTGTTCGGGTGCTCCACAAACACAGTAAAAGCAGTTCTCTCTTCAGACATCCCACAGTCTAAAGAGATCAAATATGCAAAGAGAGGGACAACAGGAATATTGAAAGGTCAAAAGATTTGCCCGAGGAAACAGAGTAGATCTTGTCTGTGATTACTTATTGATGGCTTGTGTATTTATTTTCATTACTTATTCCATGGCCAAGTAGTAATGGGGAAAAAAATCCTTTTTGTATGCTTTCAGACCATTATCTGTAACATCTTTGCATCTAAATACTCAAAATATGCTTTGCACATTTACTGGTTAATATTGGTAGTCTCATAGTAAACTAGAAAAATCCATTCTATTTTGACACTGGCAGATACCACACTCTTTCTCTAAATCCCTCCATTTGTCTCGATGCTAACAAACTTACAGTAAAAGGGATAAATTGTGAGGTTTGGTAGGTTTTTGCTTTTAAGAGAATCATCTTGGTTTTGGTGTGGATTCTCACTTTTGGTACACTCAAGAGTGCTCTCTCTACCTGCATGTTTGTTTTAGTTGTGGGTTAGAACAAGGGGGGGAAAAAAAGGTGGATTTTCTTTCCCAGAAATCCTCCCAGGTAATGCAAGAGTCATAGATAATGGTTTAACGGTTCTCAGGAGCAGAGAATGTCTACATATATCATTTGTGATTTAAGAACATTTTAGTGATTTGAAATATATATGAGAAAAAAATACCTTTAGAATGTCTTATGGATTTCTGTTAAAAAATAAAACAAGTGTTTAGAAACATCTGGTAACAACAAAGAAACCTGTTTGATAACTAGTTCCCAATGCAGTTGTAAATTAGAGGTATCAGCAACTATAAAAATGCCTTTTTTTTTCCGCTATAATTTTGGAGTCTAAAACAGTATTATAGGCTTGTTTAGGATTGTGGCCTAATGTGCCATTTTAAACAATAGGCAGTGCCAGTAAATAATGAAGTAATTTAGCCTAAAGATGGGCTCACTTTGTTTTCAGAGTATGAGCTGGAAATCTTGAGGCAAATTGTCTGGTCTCTGCTCAGCTATAAAGTTTTGAGAGATATTAACAGTTCTATTGTTCTAAAAGCAGAGGATGTTTTGAGGGAAAACATAACTCAAAAACAAATTGTCTGTCAAGAACTGAGGGCTTTCCACACATTTCTTTTGTTATGACAAAAAACTTATGATACTTGGGTACAAACAGCAAATATGTTCAAGCAGCTGAAGAGATTTAACCTGTAATTTGGTCATTTGCAAGGGGCAGATATAACACCAGCACTTCCTTTCCAAAAAGTGCAAATTCATTTCCTAGGCACAGAGAAACATACTGAAAGTCAGCTGCTGTGTAATCATAACACTGAGACATATATCCAAAGGAATTTGGAGGTACCTGGATGCTTAGAGAAACTCACCAAAATGCCAAAGTATTCACTTCCACAGGCTGAAAATAGGAGTTGTGTCTTGTCTGTTTGGACACTTTTGTAAACCTCACCAGTCATCTTTCTCTAGTTCTGAATATCCAAGTGTCTCCTGCCACCCAAATTTATCCAACTAAATCCACTTTTGTAACCATGAGAAGTGCCTGATGTTTGTGTCTGGCCACAACTATTCCAACTACTCAGCTTCCCTTGGCTTCTGCATTTATACACACAAATTCCACCAAAGCCCATTCTGCCACCAGCATTAGACAGAATTTCGTGCAGAATCCATTTCTTATCCATTATCATTTGAGACACATTTATTAACATAAGCATAAATTTCTTGAGACCTGGAAACAAATATAACCAATATTGACTAGATTATTGTGCTTAATTAAATTAATTTTTACTAATAAAATATGGGGAAAGTATGCATGGCTAATATTGCAATTTTTAAGTTTTAAGAAGAAAGGATTATTTTCCTCTGTCTAGCTGTAAGATACCAGGGAAAATTTATCTTGTGTATTATATAATAGGCCTTCCAGAACTAAAGACCACAGGAGGTAAGGCTAACAAAATTAATATGCAAAGAAGTTCAGCACTAGGGACCCATAATTTTCTTGCAAATGGTTTCACTTTAAGGATGAAACAACACAAGACAATACCAATTTCTTTCTTTTTTTTGCAAATAGATGATGCTTTAAAAAAATTAACACATGACAGCAGGTGGGAAGAAACTAGAGAAGTGGATATTCAAAGTGGAGAGTGACTACAAATTTGATTTGCTTAACATTTTACTAACTGATTTGAATTCACTGATATGTTAAAACAATGTCAGGAGATATATTTAATTAAAACAAAGATTGGTTGTCATTCAGACATGAAGTAAACATTTAGTATACCTAGTGAATTATTAAAGAGAATGAAAAATAATCTGACCTTCAGAAAGCAGAATCATAAATAACAAGGACCAAGGAGATTCTACTTGGCCACATTTGAAAATCATGTTCAGTCTTTGCTTGTATTAAATAATAACTGTAATAGTAACCATTGCCAAATGCATTATTAATTAGGGGTTTTTAATAGCAAAGGAATGCTTTTATTACAGTAATAGATTTATATCACATCTGTATATGCAAGACTATTATGAAATATGATAAGAGAAAGTTAGACTATTCTCTGTTTTATGTTTGGAATTAACTTGGGCATTTAATGTTCTGTTCTTTCTATCTGCTTTGTAAGATGCCAGCAATATCCAGGTATTGTTTCTTGTAGTAAAGAGCTCATTGTGATTAGATTTCAAAAATATATGACTGCACCCCAGGAAATGGTTCAATCTAATAGTACTCCCATCAATTCAAAATAGGTGAGTGTCAGACAAGCTTCAAAGGTAACAAAAAAAAAATCAGCTCAGCATAATTCAGAATTTTAAGATCAAGACTTTGGAAAAAGGAGAAAGGTTACATATCTTGGCCTTAGCATATCAAAATTTGATGTTTATATATGTCAAATATAGTATATTATGGCAATAAAACATACTGACAAAAATGCTCTCTTTGAAATGAATCCTCATTTAGAATGGAGTGATATTCCATCAAGGAACATCTTGTTTTAACAAAAGCATGGTTACATGTACTGCAGGACATTAGTTAAAAATATACCTTCTATATTTTATCATCCTTTCACATTTAGCCCTTAAAAACCCAGTTCACCTTTGAAAGATATGAGGAAGTAACTTCTAATAAGGGTTGAAGAATTTTTTTGCCCTTAGCTTTTGTAAGTCAAAAAAGTTCTCTAACATTCCATAGAAAAAATTTGATAGGTACAGTGTCCATATTCTGAATAACAACTCAACCTGTAATTAGGTAGCTGTAATAATATGGGTAATTTCTGACTATCGTGATTCTCCATATTTGTAAGGCTGTACGTGTTTGTCGACCTGGGATCAAAGATCATTGTAAGTATGGTTTCCTTAGAATAAAATTTAAATAATAAATTAAAATCCATGGGGAAGACAGAAAATCACTAATATCAAAATTTAAAACAATCCCATACAAAGCGTTAGTTTGCACACAAATTTTTTTGTATTTCTGCAAAATTCTCCAAGACTCAAGAAGATCCTAATGTATTTTTGCTAAAACCAGTGGGAAAGTGATGAAGATAAAATTCAGTATAAGGATATGAAAGACACACTCTTTTTTAAGAGAAAAATTAGATGAGTAGATCCCTCTGTTTCAAAACCATACACAAAGAGATCCCTGCATGTAGACATGTGAACGTCCATTGATTTTACTGAGAACATATCATTCAGTAAGAAATCTGATCATTTTATTTATAAGACCGTTATTATACCATCTTTATGTAAAACAATTTCCTGAAATCCATGTCTGGGTAACATTCCTTGAACAAGAAGTCCCATTCAAGGGAAAAGAGCCACACAGTGAAGAAGCTGCGTGTGTGAAAAAGTTTCCAGGACTGTCCTGTGATTTGATGTGTCCCATCCCTAAACTTTTTTCTTCATTTTAAATATTTTCAAAAAGTAATTCAGTTATTTAAATCAGAAAAGTTATATAAATAGGATTTGGTGTGGTGATTATCAATACTTAGGGGTGGTTATATTTAATTCAGATATCTAATTTAAGGCTTTGATCCTCAGGCCATAATAACAATAGCAACAAAAGTAAAATGCATTATTTATAAATTTATACTATTGTAAATTCAGATACTTCTAAAAGACTAAAAATCAAGCTCTATTTGTTCAATATAAAAAGGCTTTGAAATGCAATCTCCCTGGGTTGATTGATGTATTACATAATGTCTTTTTTTTGCTTTCTCTGTACAAACATGTTAAACATGCTTGATAGTTTTCTGAGTACACATAATTTCTTCCATTTCCCTTTGTGCTCAATCTATTATCTTTTACAGTATTTAATAAATTAATGTAGGCAATCTAAAATTGAATTACTTTATCCATAATCAAATTAATTATATGTCAACATTTTCCAAGGCCATAAATATGAATATCTAGTAATAGCAGTGTTTGCATTATGCTGTAATAGTTATAAAATCTTTTTAAGGGACAGTAAGAAGATAATAGAGACTGTCAGAATTAAATACAATGTCACAGCTATTCCTTTTTTATTAGGCTTCTTTAATCTCTATAAATCATATCTTTATAGTCAGCAACAGGAATAAAGTTGGGTGGCTAGAGGAGGTTTTGTTTGCCAAATAAAATCATCGTTTTTCTCAAATTGTTCTTGCAACATGAAAACAATAGGAGTTGCTAAAGCTTGCACTCTTAGATTATTTCATTTAAAGGGTTACTGATCCCTACCATAAATAAAATCAGACACTTTCAGGTGTTTCTGTGACCCCTCAGTGCAGACTGGCAGCACGCTTCAGGTCACAACAGCTGTACACAACATTCCTGCGTGGAATTCCCTCTGCCCCAACACAACAGGACCAGTCAAAATTTCTTTTACTCAGTAACACAACAGAGTTTATTGACTTGATTATAAAGTGTGCTGGTCACCTTTGACACCTAATCCATACTTTTCCTGCAGAGGCTGACTGCTGAGCATGCAAGGAAAGGATCTCTGTCTTTCAGCACTCCCACAACATCCCCTGAAAGCTGGATGCCCATGACTGGGCAGCGTATTTACACGAGCTCTCCCTTCCCAGGCAGCTCCTGAGCCACAGGTTTTCCCCAAAGGGCAGTAGCAAGAGCAATGTTACTGTTTTACCCAGAATCTGGACAGGTTTGTAACCAATATCCCAGCTCCCTACTGAACCTGCAGCAGCAGGCTGAGCATCCTTGCCCTCTCCTAGTCTGGTTAAAATCTAGCACCTCATGGATCAGCCCTTTCAAAAAGTCTGGGAAGTGTTTTCTCGGACTCCTCTGTGAGAACCGATGGTCCATATAAATCACAATTCTAAACCTCAGACTAGCTAAACCCCAAAACCCTAGTCATTTCACTTTACTGCCAAATTCTAGCTAGAACACAGTCCTGAAAACCAAGGAAAGTATGCTCTTCCTTGTCCTCTGACTCCATCAGCAGTGTGACAGTTTTGCTGTAAAATTAGAGTAGAAGTAGATGGAAAAAACCTCTGTGTCGCAGCAACAAGACCTTCCCAACAAGACTCCTGCAGCCACAGAGCAGCAAGGGAGTGAGCAGTGATGCTACAGCAAATGCTCCCTTCCTGCAGCTCTTCCCAACACTCACACTGCAACCAGCCAGTCCTGGGGCCTCTTTCTTGGCAAAACATTTCTACTATTGCAGTGGGTTTCCCCAAGAGAGGAAAAAGAAATCTTTTCCCCTTCTGTTTAAACACAGTTGTCTCATCTTGATACAACACCTAGTGAGCTCCAATGTGGAACATATACATATATAACATTAAAGGACCAACTGCATGCTGATATGGTTCTGTCTCAGTACTGTCATCTTGGGCAAATATTTGATATTCCACCCTGCTTCTTGGTGGTCTCTGTTCTTTAAGCATCCTTGAAATTAAAAGACCATAAATCATATTGTGAGGTTTTTTACATCACTGTTCAGAAATAAAAGCATTAAGCCATGTATAATGTTACCTACAGTCCAAGCAAAACAAGCAATTGTATTGCTTCCAAATTCTGGAAACATACATA
This sequence comes from Picathartes gymnocephalus, assembly GCA_013390045.1. Taxonomy (NCBI): domain Eukaryota; kingdom Metazoa; phylum Chordata; class Aves; order Passeriformes; family Picathartidae; genus Picathartes; species Picathartes gymnocephalus. The sequence continues at coordinate 58,631 of WEKY01051234.1, forward strand.
GGAGCCAAAAATCAACTGTGACTACGCATTTAAGATGCAAAATCAACTTGTGCCAAATTGAATTTCATTGAATCTGGGTTTTTTATGAGACAGCAAACTCATAGTTCTGTGTGTTCTCCAATATGTGTGGAACACAGAGTTTCCAACTGATTTTTACATTTAACAAATGTGGTGTGTATCACCTAAATTAATAACAATCTGAGGCTAAATCTGCTTTACAGTTATTGTAGTGCAATTTTCTCTATCAAGAGGTGCTGTAGACTTACTGTTTACCTTTCAGTTGATTTTATTCGCCAGATTATATACAAAATGGTCTCATGGGCTTGCTGAATATATGGGTGCTAACAATGAAAAATGTGCATACTTTTAATACCAACTTTGTAAATTGCCTTAATAATAGCTTGTATAATGTAATAGTATTTTCAACCAGTACTTTTAATTTCTAGCTCATAAAGTCTTTTCATTGAACCCCAAGGGTGTAGCTATAAAAGTAAGATTTAATTTTGTATATAATGTGGCCTAAATTAGTTTTAAAGCAATAGGAGAAACATGCAGCTCAAAGAGATAAGACAAATTATTATAACTCGGTGAAATTTCCTATAGCAAAATTAATCATTATTTCCATTTTTACATAATTTGACGTAAAAAATATAAGACTAACGTAGATCTAATCAAGGTATATATTTTAAATCACTTTACCGTAAATTACAGAGGCCATAAAAAGTGTTGCAAATGCTATGACAGCAAATGATTTGAGGACACTTGCAAAGTTGACTATTTCTTTGGAGAAATTAGTTAATAAATAAATGCTACTCCAAAGTAACAAATGGTATATTTATGTTCATAACTTTGACTAAACCTGGAAGTTCACACCTAGAAACTGATAGCACCCTCTCATGGCTTGTCATGCTTGTCAACTCTCTGTGACATTTGGTCATTTTCCCTAAAAGTGCGTTTCCTGGAATCATGTGATTATGCAAAACCTCAGTTTCTCATTGTCTAACCCTTCCAACTGCAGAGAAAATCTAGCAAGCATGAATAATAAAGCAGATGAAAGGAGACAGCATATAAAAAAAAGATCCAACATTATTTTCCCAGATTTTCTCTTTTTTTATTTATTTATTCTGCTTGTCTTTGTTCAGGGGCATGACACATTCATGGCTACTTGGGCTTGGCAAATGTACTCTTTTGACCATTTTAAACACATGGAAAAACTCTTAAAGGCCATCAGACTTTTACAAAATCATTTATTCTATAAGAAAATAATTTTGTTTAACCAGGATTTATTTTGAGTATATTACGTAAAGCAGGGCCCAACATTTTTCCTGCCATGTGGGCTGTGACTGCTTTTCTATAGGAAGAGATCTTCCAATGCTAGATGCTTTCTATGTGAATCATTCCTTTGGCCTTAAAAATATAGATTACAGCTGTTTTTAGTGTGTTCCAGTACTGTGGTACCCAGGCACATTTTTGATCCATCAGGAGACTGGACTTTTGAAAACTTTGCCCGAAGAATCCTGCATGTTCCTGATGTTGGCCCAAGGCTTTTAAAGAGTAAAACTACTCCAGGTTTTGGTATGAACAGGTTCAGCCTCATCAAGAGTGGCTTTGTGGAATATTCTCTCAATCCTTCTTTTTTTTAAGTTTATTTCATCCTTGTAAGCTTTATTGATTTTTACAGCTGCTGGTGGTCTGACCCCAGGAATTTAATAATAGGCTACAGCTCCTGCAACACCTCCTACTCCCAAAGTTTCAGATCCTGTATCTTTTGAATAGCTAAATAGGCTCATTAACTGTGTTTCTCAAGCCTTCCAACATATTTACTACAAACAAAAATAAGTATCTGTATCAAGCAATCTAAGTAATTATGTGCATTAATTATCCACTCACATATATATATATATTTATATACACATGCAGGGGAAGATGGTACATTAGCTGTGTATTCCAAGGGTGTTCCTGGCATCCCAGCCCACCATTTGCCCACTGATGGGGACGTGGGCAGCAGGCACAGTGGCAGTGCCTCATCACTGTCCCCACAGATACAACTCCACCCGTGCCACATGTCACAGCGCTCACCTCGATCGACTGCAGAGCCCGTGAGGGGCTCTGAGCACACAAAATGTTAAAGATCAGAGAGCCAGGTGAAGAGTAAACAATATGCCAATAAGAAACATTTAAAATCAGGAGAATCAGAGATTGGAAAAGCCCTCTAAGATCAAGTCCAGCCACTAACCTAGCACTGCCAGGCCCACCCCTGAGACACGCCCCAAAATATCACATCTACACAGTGCTTTGAACACTTTCGGGGATGGTGATTCCACCACTTCCCTGGGCAGCCTGTTCCAATGCTAGACTATCCAGTCAGTGAATAAATTTTTCCTGATATCCAATCTTGTTTTAAAAAGTGTCATCTAACTGGGATTTAAACTTAATTAATGGTTTCAGTGGGATCATATGACGGGCTGAGGACAACAGACCTTAAAAATAACTGTGTATTTTTAACACCAGCATGAAAAATACGCTATATTTAAACATTACCCAACTTTCATCCTGATCCCTTTCTCTAACATATTTTTAGAAAAATCACTCCAAGGTATGTTCAGATGGAAATCCAGGGGCTGACTGTCTACCACGGGACTGGTGTCAGTGCCACAGGTTCTGCTCTGAGTGCAGTGTCCCAGCAGTGCAGCAGGATTGCAAAGTGAAACGTTGCTGTCCTAACATCAGCCACATGTCCCCACAGCAGCACTGCAAAGGACTGACTGTGAGCTACCAACAAAAAGACTCAACACTGCATTAATTTGCATCTGAATAAGCATTTTTGTGGTGCATTTGTACTTTTTACAGGAAAGGTACTTTGCCCAGTCATTGGGTTGACGGTTTTGTTTTGTTTTACTGAATTTGACTGGGGAAATAATGGTCATGGCTGAATCACCAGTAGAAGGCAACTCAGGAAAAAAAACGACAAACTGAAAGACTGAGGATTTCTCATTCACTTGTGGTGGCATTGCTAGCAGTAATCAAATACCCAGGAAAGGAGCACGACCCTGTGCTGCTCTGTTAGAGAGGTGGGTTATCCCAGGCATTTTCCAAGTGGCAAAGAAGACTTGGCACGTGAAAAAGAATTTATAAATATTCCCAAACAGGTTTTGAAATGCTACAGATTTCCTTTGAAATTAGTAAGAGCTTTTTTAATATTTGTTTTCTACTTCAGTCATATTCAACAGAAAAAAATAATTTTGTGTGAGTCCTCGGAAACTTTCCCAGTTTTCCCTTTCTCATCTGTAAAATGTTCAGTTACACAATCTGGAGATGGAAAGAGTATCTTACTATGAAGGGTGATCAATTACAAATGATAAACAGCAAGTAGCAAAGTGCTGAAAACACAGGCATTATGATCAGCCTGCAAACATCCTTTATGCTCATCGTTTCACTAAAGTGCTCATTGAGCAGTCATGAAGAATGAACACAATAGTAAAGAAAAAAAAATAACACAACTTTGTTCGGTTAAAAATTGGAAAGGAAAAAGTCAAATAAATTATTCCATATGATTAGTTTTCTCTTCCAGTTAACTGCTTTATCCTCCTCTACACAACTAGAACTGCCAGGACCTGCCTGCTTTTTTCCCCTAAGTTTTTTTTACAATCTATTACAGGAGCTTCTCCCTCTCTGGCTGCACTCTCAGTCCATCTCATGGAAAATATTTGGTGGACTGCAACCAAGCTCCTCTTTACATGCGAGTGCTCTAATTCCACCAAACAAGAGTGCCTGTTTTTCAAAATAGAGAATGAGTTCCTCTATTTCATCCAAACTAGATTTATATCAATGCCCAGATTTAAGGCAGAGATTCCTAGTTGTTCCCTCATGGGGAATAAGATAAAAGAAAGAGTTAAAAATGCAGTTCTTTGGACAAAATACATGCATTTGTTCATGGCAAAAAACTTATAACAAGAAGATATGCACGCCTGATGATGAATGAAAGCCTGTTTGTACCTAATGTATCGAAGAAATTGTTCAAGAGCAGTTAATTTTGCCATTTCAATGTCTTTATGAGTTATCTGCCACAGAAGTACTTGTTTTAAAAGATGAGTTGCCTGGCAACCACTTTAACATAAACCAGCTGACTTTTCTGAACTTTGGGAAATGTTTTATTCATCAGCTGGTATTCTTTGCTCACTTCCCTTCATTTTCAAATTCCCTTTTCTGATTGTTTACATGCTTTTTATATTCTGCAGAGCAGCTTCATGGTCTATCCACTACCATGCAATAATGGACACCAGTTTTTTGCATAATTTACACCAGTTTTTGCATAAAATCACTTCTAAAAAGCAACAAGCATTTATATTACATTTTTTATTGCACAAACTCAACTCATTCTGCAACTTGACCCAAGCAAGCCTTATAGTGACAGAATGTTTGGAAGAGTTGTATTAATTTTCTCTATTCATTAATTAAAAATCAATACCAGAGACATTACTTTCCTTCACAAATTGCCCCCTGATCTGTTGATACCAGTTTATGGATCAGGAATTAAGTTGCTGGTAGATAAAGAGATAGAAAGACAAGAAGTGTTTTGGATTACCCTGCTTGGACAAATCACAAGAAATCAGGGGAGGGGGGTGGGGGGAGAAGGAAACATATAGAAGTTCTTGCCAATAATGAAATTGTTCCCAAGGGAAATAACAGACGTCTCTCATTCTGAGACTTTTCCTCTATAATTTGTATGGCAATACAGAACCTGAACAGACCAAAAGAAAGACACTGACATTTTGACCCACCTAGCTTTTTGAAGCCTTCATTATCAAACACAGTTTGATAAAGGCACCCTCATGTGTTGGTTTAATTCTCTGTGCGGAGGAAATGTTGTTTGATCTCCAGCTAAGGGACTGCAGCTCTTGAAGTGCTCACATGGAGTGGCATACCTTAAGGCCCTGACCCGAGGAGCCAGTGTAGGGGATGTTGTTTTGGATAACAGTTTAGAATATGTTAATGATGCCCTGAGAGGAGTTTGCAGTACTTACACCCTCCAAACCTGAGGTAAGATAGTTTTCCTATTTTGAAGCAGCAGCAGATTCACACACAGTTCACTTTTAATGAGCTCTCTTGTTCAGGAAGTTGTTCTTGTTTATGTACTGTGTGTTAAAGGTGCAACAAAAAAAGCAGTTCCAAAAAGTTGAGTAAATGAAAAACAGGCAAATAAAAGCATTATGCCTGGCCATTGGCATTGCGCATGTGTTCTGGTGGTTTAACTTCATATTTTTCCTCTGGTTCTGACTTACTGCTTTCAAAATAAGTTAAAGGAAATTGTTTACTGTTTAAGAAGAAAACAATTATAAGCCAACAGAACTGCCCAAACGTTCTCCTTATAAGGCCATTAAGCAATGAGCAGTGGCCTCTGAGGAACGGGGCACAGTGTGCGTGTGCCCTGAGCAGAACCAGCCTGGGCGCTGGGGGAAGCAGCAGTCCTGCTGCATGACAATTACTCAGGAGAACATCATTTGTGCCACCACTCACTGAATTCAAGTGCCCAGACAAACACAATGCCATTACCTCCTAAATTTCAGATGCTTGCCTATGCTGGTCCAGTGGTTTTTTTTTTCCTCTCTCAGTCTTAGCATGCAAGGTGGCTACAAGAACCTGTGAGGAGCAGTCTTCAAAAAGAGTCCTTTAAAGAGAAGGTTTTTTGGAACTTTTCTTCTATGGCACCTGGCTTAGGGTGGCTGCACTGAGTGAGGATTTCACCTTGTTTGTTCTCTCTTTTAGGAGACCTTTAAACTATTCACAGTCTCTCTGTAGAGCTGCAATAATGATAACATCTTTTCAAAAACAGGAGTGAAAACATTCCCTTAGAGAAGTATGACTGATTTATTCAGGTCATTAGCAAAATTCTCATTGAATTTAGTAGAATCTGCACTTCTCTCTAGGAAGTGCATCAGAAAGAGGTTGTTTGGCTCAGAAATAAAAGGCCATCTGAAGGCCCAAATATGTTTTGTTGCTGCTTTATAGCTATGCTGTTCAAAGAAGAATCTCATATTTAGATCTACTAAGTCCTGAAGAATTTTACAATTATACTAGCACATGTAAATTGTGTAAGTGTTGAACTACAGGCCCAGACTGGAGGATTACCAAAATATCAGAGAAATTTATGTTCATATATTTCATAAATTCAAAGCAGCACACCCTCACTGTGGTCTTGCAAAAGGAGTCTGGATTTCAGTCTTCTGGTACAGGCTCAGGGAAACGCTTTGCATTAATGTCATTCACTCAAGTGCTTTCCTAAATAAGAAGCCATTCCCAGGCAAGGGCACCATTCACATGTCATGTAGCTTTGTCTGGAGTCAGCGGATTAAGTCAAAGCAAGCCCAAAGGCGACTGTGGAAGTGTAATTACAGGCAGGGGCTACAAACGAGGAAAAATGTACAGGTACATACAAATTAAATTCTTCCTTGAACTATCATTTCCAGTAAATGCACACAATGTTTTACAAATACACTCATAATAATTTGTAGTAACTTTAAACTGAAAGTGTTCACTAATTAGTAGATCACTTTATCACTCCAGGTTTGGATGCTACTCCCTTCTCAGTGGACATCTCATATTCTCTGTGTGCGTCTTCTTGAAGCACACAAGGAAATACGTGTATTTCAGTGAATCTTTAGATCCTATTCCTGCCCATACATTGACACATATACACCCCACCATATTTGTATTAAATTATCTTCAATCTCTGTCTAGGTTGGCTGGAAATCACCTTCCACCTGCCCAGGAAATGGTAAGACACCCTGTTAATATCCAACCTTTCCCTCAAGCAGGAGAAATGCTTTCCTAAAGGAAATCCGTGTTGTTTAATGGTCTTCCTATGCCCAAGCTTGGCCTGCCACGGTTTGGTCTTTATCCCTCTCACACATAAATGGCTTCCCATAACAAAGCACAGAGGTTTGAGGCTCAGGTGAAGCAGGCATGTTTTGAGCAAGCCTAAATACTGCATCCCTCCACAGCTTTCCATTATCACGGTCAGTGTCACTGGTGACACAGGACTCCATAAAGAAAAAAAATCTTCCTATTTCTATCTCAATCCTCTGGTTATTTATTAAATAACCTGTGAGGCTTGGTCTCTTGCCCTCTAGAGAAAGAGTAAGATTTGCCCTATATATTAGTTACATAATGTTGCCCAAGAATAAACTGTGCTCAACTATCAAAAATTCAAGGGAAGCTTTTTTGCTTCTCTTCAAATATTTTTAATTTTCTTTAAAAAACACAAGAACTAAAAATTAAGGACGCTTTGTTTTGGAGGCAAAACAGTATAATCAGGAAAAAGTCAAACTTCTTCCCAAATCTTCAGCAACTTTTGAAGTTTTCAAACATACTCAAGATACTACTAGGATCTCTTGTGTTTCAGGGGATCTCAAAACCTGGGTGCTTTGAAAGAATGATGCTTATAAGGAAAGAAAGCAAGAATTAAATTATGAAAACATTCTTTCCTCTAGCACTGTGATTTTTTTATGGAGAAACATAGGACAGCGACTAAGAGGAGGATTTCAAGCTCCTTATATATGCCCTGTAGGTCTTTTGTAGGGGAATCTGCTGCTGTCATGGTTGGGAAGACATACAAATTCCCTTTTCCCTGCTCACCAAATGCCCACCACTTCCCCTCTCCTCCTCCTCCTGCCCCATATCATCCCTGGCTGCAGGGCCAGGCTGGAAATATCAGGCAAGCAGAGACACACATTGCTCAAAAGAAACAATATTCAAGGAATAAAAAGAATGTTTTTCTTGGATATGGTTAAAATGCTTTTTTTAAATTTTATTTTTAATGTTTTTGTTGGCCAACAAGTTGCACAACACTTTCCTGGCATGCTTTATTGATGTATCTATTATTTTATTATTATTATTACAATTACTGCCTATTATGTGTTATTTGTACAGCTATTATATATCTATTATATGTCTACCACATGCCCTTACATCTTTCTATTCTAAAACTGTCTCTGTCCACGGGGGAAGAAGCTGCCACAAGACCATCTGATCCCAAGTGATTGGATTAGTAGTAACTAACACAGACGGTACCAGTTGGTGGACTCCTTACACCGCCTAGGCTGCCTGCTCTCCAACCCCAAATACATTTTTAGAAGCCTTAAGGAGACAACAATTAGGTGAGGTAATGGTTACTTCTAGCCTATTATCTCTCACGCAAATGCTGTTCCATAAATAAAACCTGAAGGATCTGCCAGCGCATGGAACTTACTCTAACATATCCTGGTGGTTTGAAAATGAAATGGGATCTTCGGATTTGTTTTCAGCTGCGTAAACATGGTGATTTTTAGGGCAGATCTTCTGACATATCCTGGGTCAGTAAATACATGCAGATGGTAAAACAACTTGATATAGTATTAATTGAGGCACTCACTATCCGCTAAAAGTTATTGTTTTGAACTAAAACTGAACTAGTTTTTGAAGGGAAAGGAATTTGTTGCGCTTTAACTTGATATTATTACTACAAACTAAATTTTTTTTTCATCATAAAGGCTCCTGGTTTTCTTAAATCTAATAGCAATTGATTCCACATTTTCCAAGCTATGCAACAAACAGCGTTTTTTATGCATAACTTGTATTCATCTTGGAACATGATATATTTTCAAAGGCATTAGGAAACAAAGTGCATAAGCAGTCAGATTTGAATAGAACATATTATACTGTTCAATCAGCTTACTACAGGCCATAGCCTTAAAAATAAAATTATACCGGTACTGCTGGCTTTTGTGCTCCAGAGGGAGATGGTTAATTCTTCAATAAAATGTAGAAGGATTTGCATCTGCCCGGGCTGACAACATAAAAGATCAACGCTTTTCTTATACTTAGGGCAGAATGTGCTCTCTTAAAACCAAGTTAATGCAATATTAAAGCTGCAGAGTTAAGCATATAAAAATGAGGATAGGCACCGTTAACGGTGAACATTCAACCTTAATTCTATCCTTTGGTATGTTTGCATATAAATCCTGGTTTGCCATTGTGTGATTACTTCATGAACAATATAATTAACAATAGTAAGCAGCAGAAACTGTGGGACAATCATACAAAATCTGATGTTTGAAAGGAAATTTACATTGTTCTATCATGTACATGGTATATTCCAAGGTTTCACCTTATTATAGCTTGGACAGGATTTTGCCTTTAATAAGAAATGCGATTTTTTTTATTCTTCACTTACAAAGTTACTCTTCTGATAAGATAAAAAGAATATAATCAGGGAAGAGAAGCATAAAATGAGAAAGATGCACTATTTTCTACAGATAAGACACAAATTCTCTATCTTCAGGAAGTAAATGAGTCAGTTCAAATACTAGCATTTTATATAAAACAATTTATTCTTAAGAGACCAAAAGCTGGAAAGATATTTTTCTTCCAACAAAAACTTTTGAATAAATACAGTAAGATAATTCTTAATGAGCTACTTGGAAAAGCCATCCTGTAATGTTTTCACAGTGAAAAGATTTTCGTGTATTTTCATACCACAGATTTGAAGCATAAAACCATTACTAAACCCAAAACACTACTTAATGTTACCAATTTAAAAA
>WEKY01051234.1:68256-112355 GCA_013390045.1 Picathartes gymnocephalus
AAAAAAAAAGAAAAGAAACAAATATACTCATCCCAAAAGTTTATATCTCCCTTGTTAAGATTCTTCCCAGTTCTTTTGGAATCAATCCAGCATGACAGTCAAGATGCATTCTCCTACACCTTTTTTGTTCACATCAGATCCTCCCCCACCCCAGGCCTTGCCTCAATACAGTTTCTACACCAAAATAATCAAATCAATTGGGAAAAGTGTTTTGGCTAAAAGCGGTGCCACCTCATATCACAAACAGAATGTTACTGGTACAGATTTTATTTATACCACTGCTACTTGCTTTCATTAAAGCTATACTGTAAAAAATATCTTTATAGCAAACACACTTGTGTCCACACCAGGCTGTTACATTGATTTAAACACTGTCTGTTTTCCCAGCAATTTAGCTAAATTATTAAAACAATGACATAAAAAGCAGAGCATAGAGAGCTAGATGATAGAAAAGAAAAAACACTTTCACCTCTCGTTTTCATCATCTTTTGTTTGAATTTAAATCTTGCAGATCATGTCTAACCCTATAATCACAAAAAACAGCTCCATTAAAAAAGAAGGGGATTTGGAGGGCTCTGCAGCATTCTCGTCTTTCCTGTAAGAGCTGCAAATACTAGAAACATAAAGTAAAATTATCATTACTTCTGTAGTGTATAAAAATGTCCTTTTTCAAGAAAATGTTCCACTTTTAGTTCCCTGTCTGTTTGTAAAAAAACCTTTGTGAAACTTTTTCTCATTATCTGTGATTTATATCCTTATTCCTGGACCTGGAGTGTAATAATGGCCCAAATGTAATAGCCTTGACCTTTGCAGCTCTTCTCAGGGAGGTCACGGAGAATTTTGTTTAAGCAAGGATTTCAACCAGAAATAACACGATGCACTTAGATTATATAGGGCTTTATCTACTGGAATGTACATTTCAGCTGTCCCCTTTGCCTAGCCACACAATCAGCACTGCTTTATTAGCAGGGAAACTGAGGCACACTGAGTGAATTACCACTGACTGAAACTGCCAAAGGTGGAATTCGAGGTCAAGTTTTCTGCATCCAATACTCACTTTAACCACAATCACATCCTTCCTCCCAGCACTGTCCATGTCCTTCCATAACAAGACAGAGTTATTATTTAAAAACTGAAGCGTGGGAAGGTTTGTGGAGATGAACGCTGGTATTACTGCTCTTCTGTGGTGCTTATTTGAAAATGCCAAGGAATTTTCGTCTCATTAGGCAATGCCCAGTAATAAATTTCTTGTCCCCACTCTCCTGCCTGCTTCATCCCATTGTCTCCTTTCCTAATGCACTGCAGATCAGGACTGCCATTTTTGGTACGGCTCTAAATTCAGTTCCCTCTTTCTAATTACAGAAGTTTCAGGCTGCTAAAAGGAAAATAAATACCCGACTTAAAAAGGGTAAACAAACTGGCACAAAGTGAGTATTAAGAGTATCCTTATCAGCAAGAAATCCCTTGTGTCTTTCCTCCCACCATCTTGTCAAAATCATAAAAAAAGAAACAAAATGGCAACCACTAATACTCAGATTAATAAGGACCCATATTATTCCCAGCTGTTGACTATAAGTGGCAATCCGTGTGCAGTCTTTGTACCCAATGTGGTTTTCACAACACCCATATTCGTTTCTGCTTCTCAGTCAAGCTCCAAATAGGAACTGGTATGTAGGATCTGTGCAAATAATTTATTGTCTGCCTCACATTTAAGGAACTGCAAAAGAATGTGAAAGAAAAAACAAGGAAGAAGGTTTTTTTCCATTAATCAGGACCTTAGAGAGAAAAAGAATAGGGTTTTACTTGTTAATAGTGAAAAGAGGTTCATGCTTTTAGATTTCGTGGCTTTCCATAAGGCACAGGCATTCATATGGTTCTCACATTTTCTGCAAAGTGAAGCCCAAGTTAAGTTTAAGCATTTACCTAAAGCTGTGAGAAATATCGTTTTCTTTGAAAACATTCACATTTTCCTCGCTGTGCCATCATTTTTTAAACCCATTCTACGTTTACATAGCCAAACGTGCATTAAATATTAATACAACATTTTTATTTTGGTTCCTGCTTATTTTCTAGGGGAGCATAACAATTAAGTATTGCGCCTTTGACAGCGCTGGCTACTTTATCTCCAACTACTTTTAAACGCCTTCTTTCAGCTTCGCAGGGACCCGGCTGATCGGGAAACCAAAAGGAGCGAGCGCTCCTCTCCTCCCATGTGCTCCCAGGGCAGCCTCGCCAGCGGACGCCCGGCCCTGGGAAGTTTCCCACAGCGGGACCATGCCGGGAAGGGACGCGGTGCCGCCCTCCCGGCCACTGTGCCCACAGCACGGGCAGCGGGGGAGGCTCCGAGCGGCCGTGGGAGCGGGGCCGGGGAAGCTGCGGGCACCGCATTCCTGCGCTCCCCGGCCAGCGCGGCTCTCTCAGGGGTGTCGCGGAGCCCAAAGCAGCCGCGCCGAGCGCCGCCGGCAGCCCCCGGCCCGGGGAGCAGCGAGCGCAGCCCCTCGGAACCCCCTCACCCCGGGCAGGGAGCCAAGGCTGGCTGCACACAAGGCTGGGAGCTGGCGGAGGTGCAGCCCGGCTCCGAGGGAGCCACGGGGCCGCTGCTCCTGAAAGAGCCAAAGTGGTTCGTGTACAGGAACCTCAGCTGGGGAGCATTGTTTTGTGAGAGAAAGGTAAGGCTTCTTGGGGAACAGCTTATAGGAATGGAAAAAACTTATTTCCTGCAAATCAGGAACATGTGTTTACTAGTCCTTAAAACGGTCTTGTGTTTTATCTCTGAAGTCTCAACAATATCATCTATGGGAAAGAAAAAGGACAACGATGGTGATCAGTATTTATCACACATTTTCTACACAAAAGAGACGGATAATAAAACTTACTGCAGAATACAGATACTTTGTTAAAAGTATTTTGTGTGGTTTCACAATATTCTTCCTGTGCAAACTATTCTTCCATTGCATAATTCTACAAATTATCTGAAAATGTTCCTATTGAAAGTCAATATGATTTATAGTAATCTCTTGGAGGCAGCTGGAATATGAAGAAAAGCTGATGCATTTACTATTTGAAAAACAACACTATATTTAGGGACACAAACAGAAATCAAGACAACAGCTCTTGGGAAAAGAGATGCAAAAATTTCCATCAGGGATCACATTCTCTTCTTCACTAACTACATCATTAAAACTGCAATGTGAGACAAAGCATGGCTTGTTATTTGTTTGCTTATTTGGTTGGTTTTATTTAAGTATGTTCAGCTGCAGTCACCGATACTCAAAATCTTATGATACACCATTACTTTTGCGTTCAAACACCAGAGCACGTTACCAACAACTGTGATCAATTCCATGTGCGTTTTTTTTTTTTAATTACATACTGTAATTCAATCAAAAACTTACAGGCAAAACTGTGGGAGAAATTTATGGCCTGTATTATCAAGCAACTCCTGCCTAATTGTAGACTCACTGAATACTACAGAAGCAAGCAGACATTTGTATCTCTAATGTAATTTATGCATGTGTATCATGGTATAGCGCTAGCAGCCATATTCCAAAATAAGTTGCTTTAGCAGGTTCTACAAATAAGCCATCTTTTATAAAATGGCAATAAATGCGGTTAAATTTAACTTCTCCCTTACATATGTTGTTGCACCTACACTGGATTAATGTGTCAGACACTTGTTACAGGGTTTCTAAGCCATATAACTCACAGTCCCAATGTGCAAGCCCTCTCAGGACATGCTCTGTACTCCTTAGCAGGCTGGCAGATGCCAATCAGACACATGTCCACACTGCAGCTGCTGCAAACTTGAGGAATTTCTGCCATGCAAACCCAGTCCTAAAAGATACAAGTACATTAATCCTAAACGCATCAGATTTCCCCCCAGCATGTCTGGTTCCAAGATAATACCTAGCCTGATCTAGCCTCCTCTTTTTACTCTGGGTGGACAGACTCACGGGGATCTGAAAGCTCCTGGGTTAGCCCTAATCCCCTTGGATCAGCCCCGGTCCCCACGGGTCAGAACCAATCCCCACAAGCCAGTCTTGGTCCCCACAGGTCAGCCCTGTTCTCTGCTGCACACACAGACAAGGTGATGACCTACATGACCATCCAGTCCTCCCTTTTCTGTCTCTAGCAGCTAAAGACAATTTAAATATTCAGGCTGTCTAATTGCCAAGGCTAACTGTGACTCACAAGCAATCTTCTGAGTTGTGGTTTTATATGTGGGAATTGTGCCATTTCAGTGAGCCTATGCCAACCCTACAGCTCCCGTGTCCATCCCTGCTTTTTTCAGGCAGTCCACAAACACAGTGGTGCCAGCACAGTGCGGGGGCCTTCTCTTTTGTCATCTCAGTACTCAGGAGGAGCACCCCTGCAACATTTTAGTCTCTAAAATTCAGTAACCAGATACTGAAAAACAAAGAGCACTCAACATCTCTTTTGCAAATAGCAAACACCAAAGACCTAAAACCCCAACAACAGCAGTGTTAAGCACCTCGGAAATGGAATAGCTGTGACGGACTGAGAGCTCAGCCAAGAGGCACTCCTAAGGTGATGGAGTGCACAGTGTTGCTCACACCTGCCCGTTGGTGTGGGCAAGACACTTCAGAGATGACAAGAATGTGGATAATACATGGGGTAAAACTTGAATGAACTGACTGCTTGAAACAAAACAGGGTTTTTTTTCTCTGAAAAGTCTGAATCTTTCATGAATATAAAAGGGGAGAATTCTAGAAAAAAGTGACAGATAAAAAGATCTCTTTGGGGCAATTTTTTTGTTAAATCTTTAACAAAACTAACATTCACGACAAATGTTTCCCAAAACAGTAAAGAGAAGAACTAAAGCTTAGGGCCACCATTGCCCTTCCCTGAAAAGCTTCCTGATACAGTTCCAGCTTAACCAGTCATGTCTAAACAACTGTTTGCCACAGACAAAAAAAAGAAAAGTCAAGTAAAAATGTTGATTTAATTATATCAGCCTGTTATGGTGGTATGAAACCTTCTATGAATACACAGAACAATGTGTGAGTGGGGAGTGTGTCCTTTGTAAGCACTGAAGTTAAAATGTTTCTGTTGTCCCCCTGTTCTGGAGAGATGGTGACTTTTAACTCCAAGCACATGCTCAGCTGGTTTGTGTTGGAGGGAGGGAGGGAGTTACCCATCAGCTGAATGTTAATTCTGGATAATGAAGTATAGCACCTACAAAAGTGGAAGTGATGACTGTGGCTGTGGAGGCTTCACCATGACAACCACTCTGGGCAGCACTTCAGGGTGCTTGCAAAGGCAGGTGAACGTTCACTAAGCATGGTCATTACCTATACATATGGCTCTAAATATTGAAAATGAGTCATCTCCTCCCACTGATTTAACTGAGGTTTTCTCTGGTACTGGTCCATAAAACACCAATAGCCTGAAATTTCCCAGTGTATTTGACATGGAAGTTCTAGGCTCGGTTAAAATATAGACATCCTTAGACAATAAATACCTGGATAAGCATTTGGTACTCTATTGCACGAGGCATACTCACAACATGAGCTACATAAACTCATTCTCTAAATGGGAATATTTTAAGAGATATCAAGTACAGATGTTTCAAAGTAGAATTTAAGGTCTCCATGGGTGTCCCCAACTGGTGATCACTCAATTATAAGCTTAACTCTTCACAGACAGAATTCAGATTCCAAATTACTTACCCAACTTTGCATCGAAGAAAAATAACTGGTTTGTTTCAACAGTTCTTTGCACCCACTACCTAAAACAAACCAGGAACATCTGCAATTTCACTGCCCAATCCTTTCTTATACCCTTACAACATTTGTTCTGTTAATATAGGTTAATTCTGCAAATAACACTTCTGTAAATTGTTCTTGCAAACTGCTACATCATTTATGTAAGGACTTCTGTGAACTTTGAAAAATTAATGCCTTTAATTTTGGTTGATGGCAACATCAGCAGAGCTCTGTAAATTGCACTTTAATGAGATTTTGCTACAGGGGATAATCTGCTACTGACAGAGTAACATCTTGAAAACATCTGTAGACCTATAATTTTTCTATGACGATTAGATCCCACCACAAGAGTCCAAATAGAGTGCAGAAATAAAGGAAAAAATGTAAAGTCTTAAATGAATATCCAACCTGTTCTTTAAAAAGAAGAGAGACACAATGAAAAGTTTCATGCACTGAAAATAAATCAATTTTTCTGACTAATTAACATTTAGCTTTATTTAATTAAGAAAGACTATTACTGTCTTCACTGCTGTGCATCTGTATATAATGAAGCAAACAGCAGTAGGTATAAGATACCACAGAGGCATATGCCCAAGTAACCAGGCACTATAGGTACAAAGGAACGTCTATTATTGTTAAGTAACTGACATCAGAGCCTCTATTTAATGTTGTCATAAATAAAAGAAAGATTTTCACAGATGCTTTCACATATGGTTTCTTATTTGTCTCTGATGGAGACTGGGAGTCAGATTAGATGCCAAAATTAAATGATTTAAATAGACAGCTGCAAAATGCAAACTACTAAATAACACCTTTTGAACACTTTCTATTTATAGTAAGTTCTTGCTCACAGAATGATGACAAGTCTCATTTTGCTTAAATCACTGGAGGTTGTTACTATAAAATAATTGCTTCTTCAACCCTGAAATATCAAGTTACATTGCTGTCAATTTGGAAGTGAAAAGAGCGTGGGATTATCATGGCAAACAGGAGTGGAAAGCCCAGCATCCAAATTAACTTTAATAGATTAACTTAATCATTGAAATATGCAGTTAGTGATTATCTGTAACAGAGCTATCCAGGATGAACTGAAAAGGCAGGTAGAGAGAGGCCTTCAATGCAAACTGCTGGAGAATACCAAGTCTGTCATTATTCAAGTTCAAGTGAAGTGATGGACATCGAAGCAGGCACTTAATACCTAAACAATAATCTATCATTTACCAGTAGTAAGGTATTATATCTTGGGGATAAAATTTTGCATTAAAAATACTGTATTTGGTGCAAGGAAGAATTCAGGGGTGTGAATATTGGCTCTATAGCTACATCAATATTTTCAAGCTGGCATGGATAAGCAACAAGCAAGTATGAGAAAAATGCAGAAAAAAAATAAAAACTAGCAACCTTAAGTATTCAGAGCATTGCTTTCAGGAACTTGTATCAAAGAAGGCCAGCAGCTTTACAAGAGACATATTCTTTGATAGTATAGCCATTCCTCAAATTGTTTTCCGTGTCCTAGACAACCATAAAACTTTTCATAAGTATGGAGTCTGCATGAAGTTGTTCTGGAAAGGAATAAAAACTGTCAAATCCTACTGAGATCTAAAATCTACTCCTAAAAGCAGTTAACACTGGTTGCTTGCAGAAATATGGAAGGCACTATCTCGTGGATAACTCTGAAATGCTCTACCAAATCAGACAACTTTTCCTACCACCTTTATTTTCAGTAGAGATATTATGGACAGAAACACAAAAATGAAGAGGCATCATTTGAAAGACATGTGAATAGGTTTCTACACAGTCTATTTACCCACTGTGAAAGCCAGAAAAGCAGTATTTCATGCCTGTGGCAGGAGCTGGGAGTCACACACTAGGGGAAGCTCCCATCTCTGTCCCCCTCCTACCCACCACTGGCACAACAGCCTCCAGCACAGTGCAGCTCCTCACAGGCCTCTGCACTGCCCAGCTTCTGCCGTTGCACACACTTGGGCCTTTCCCTTTTGTACTGAAATGTCAATATATTCATTTTATCTCATATTGCCCATTCCTTGGAATTTGTGAATCAGAGGCTAGATCATGTTTCCACCAAGTTCAGCTCTCTCAGTTTTGAGTACAGCTGCTGGGGCACACACTACCTTCGCTCCTTCCTTCACACAGGCACAGCCCCAAATTCACATCCCTCTTTTTTTGCCTGACATAAGCAGCTCTTGAAGACTGGGGATGCTATCATCCCTTCTCCACCATTTTAGTCTTGCTATGGCTCCACACATGTCACCCACCACTGAGGGGACAACCAAAGAATGAGACAATTTCCAAACACACCTGCCTTCTTCTTACCCTGATAAAGTGAGTAGGACATGAAAAACAAACTTAGCCAACTTTACAACCAGAGAAAATGAACCAGGAGATTTTGTTACAGAGAGTAAGGATGCTAACACTCCCAGCCCCAAAAATGGTTATGTGGGTTGTGAAGCCTCTTTATAACTTGGTCTCAAGCTGCACACTATAATTGTCAATACCATGTGGTATTCGCCCGCTTTCCTTTTCCTAAGCCATCCTTGTATTAGCCAGCATCATACAGTTGATGCAAAGAGCATCCAGTGTTTGTCCATACCATGTACTGTATAAATAGAGGTAATGAGAACTCTACTGCAATGTTTATAGACCCTTTAGATACCCAAAGTCTGTTTCATATATCCAAATAAATAATGTCAACACAGGATAATCCCCATTCTTCAGACAAGTTAAAGGTCTGAGTTCCCATTTAGACTCCCCCTTTACTTCATTTACAACAGTTTAAGCTTGCTATAAGTAGCTGCAGTGGAAATCTCCCAAGTGGCATGTGTTTTATAAACTACATTTTGTAGGAATTAATATAATTAAATAGTTTATTTTATATAAATGACAGCTGAATTAAAAAATATACAATTGGAAAAGTTTTTAGCCTGAAGAAAATTTATTTCCAGTGATCTGAGTTCTTCTATACTCTCAGTTTAACTAAAGTACTGAAAGGGACTCAAGATGTGGATAGATGAGATGTAGAAGTGCTTACCACTATTAAATATTAGAAAAAGACTAATTTAAGTTTGAAATATGGAGCACTGGGACCTGACAATTGTCTTCAAGGTATCCACTCAGAGGTTTCCCTTACTTACTTTTCCCTTGGCTGGGAGAAGCCTCCTTGTCTCTCTCCACTGAAATGCTAAAGCACGATGGCAGCACCAGCAAATCCTACTGGCCTGTACTATGAAGGTTAAGCTGCAGAGGGAAGTAAAGCTTTGGCTGACACCCTTGATAGCAGAGCCATCAAACTATATACGCCTCTTTACCCCAAAAACTCTGAGAAAGCTCTCAACAAGCAATCATGTAAATTTAAGGGAACTGTGTTATTTTACGTGCCAAACATGAGGAGCACAATCAGCACATGGAAAGCCAGCAAGCAAGCTGAAATTTAGAGTCAGATAGGACTGAGCACGTGTGGGGCTCCAGCACGCCTTTCTGTGCTGTGGTTCCTGTGGCAACAAGCCCTGTGGATGAGAAGAGCTCTGCAGGGCCCTGCCCTAAGGGGCCAAGCAGCCCTTCACTGACTCTGCCAGCATCCTGCCGCACTCACTGGGCTTTCTCCTGCCCCACTGCAGCTCTTACACCAAAAGTCCTCAAAGAATCTGTTTGGGTTTGTGCTATTCAAGGATTGATCCAAACTAGGCAAAAACCAGCTCTGTGTGTAAAACTATGTTAAATGTCCTTTGCATCACCCTGTGCAAAGCAAGAGAAGCTTTTCAGTAGTGTGCAGTTCACTTTATTTTGCTTCATGTCTCATTAACCTTAAGCAGAAAAATTAATCACAGTGATAGTCAATGGCACTCATTTTTGTGCAAAAAATATTTTTATGAATGTATGCACTTTTTACCATCAAAAGCACTCTTTATTAAGCCTTTGTCACTTCTGATATTGGCATTACATTCTGTGAGTGCTTTGTTATCATGTGCTACAGTTCAGTAGGTTTCAAAGCCATCAAGTTCAAAGTCAGTAGAACAGGAACTATAGAGTAAAGACAGCAAAAGCCAGGTATTGACCCATGACTGTTTACCTGACTTCTGAAGTGATTTTCAGATTAAAAATACAGAGAATCCACTGCTGGGGAGAATAGCTATCATGAATATCAAAACCAACTTTTTATAGGGATGAGTTCTTAATAAAACATAGTAAATAAATATAGTATGAAGCACAACTAAAATTTTTGAATAGCTGGAAATAAACCACCTGGGGTAAGCTGAGCAGAAATAGTAATTAATAATGGTTCTAATTATATTTTTCAGCATATCAAGTAACTAAAGAATTTAATGTACCTTAAAATACAATGAGAATGCAGCATTAGAGTAAGAAAATGTAAACAATATGTTCATATTAGCAAAAAAAAACAAATAGAAGACGTCTACAAAAAGGAATCAGAGGGGATTCTATTTGAAATACTGCAGTGCCTAAACACCTAAATTTTAAGAACATTGCATTTTAAGGAATATTTCTAGAGAAGCAATGAGTGAAAATAAATTGCCTTGGAACTGGGAAAAAAATTTCCAGCAATAGTCAATAAGCTATATCTATAAATATTATATATGAAGGTCAAAAAAATGCCAACTAACTCTCCTAAGCCAGAGATTGTGAACTTCAACCACTGAACAAGCTTATTTTCAAGGACAAAGATCAGTATAAAATTGATTGCCATATTATCCACAACCGAGAGAATTTGGTTGTCTTTGTTAACAATAAGCCAGGAAGAAAAAGCTTATACTTCACATAAGGTAAAAAACCCCTAGAAATAGTAACTTCTAGCTGATCCTGAAGAAACTGCTTAGACTAGGCAAGGAAAAATAATTGTCACATTGAAATTTAGTTGAAAATCCTCAAACCAAACAAAAAGGTCCCTTTGTATTTCTGACAACTAGACCATATGCAAATGAAAATCAAATACTTTTTCCTGCCCTATGAATGCCTGTCAAGTGGCTGGGTAAAATCTAGGTTGCTCGGCCTTACCAGAAAAACAGATGTTGCCTCATCTGGTTTGATGTTCATATGGATGTTGAAGTCTCTAAGGCTAATAGTACAGTTCCAACAGTAGCTCTGACAGAGTTTCAATGAATACATTTGTGATATATTTCATACACTCTGATAGTCTATGCACTCTTGTAACTACAAACTTTGATCCTTGCCTGGAAGTACAGGAAACACCTGGACAGTCTAATAAACTCCACTGCACAGTTGGCCACTTTTTGCATTACAACCAAATTATAACCAGGTCCCAGAAATATGAGCTGTGGATCTCCACTTCCTCTGTATCACAGCCCTCAGTGCAATATTTTCCATGCAAAAGTGAGTCCTTGGGGAGGATAGTGGTGGGAGAAGAGGCTCCAAACAGATGAAAGAGAGCCAGTAAATCTAAATGCATTTCTCTATAATGTGTTTCTCTTCAAGAGAGAGGATGTTGTCCTTTGCCCCGTATGCCTCCTTTGCTAAGTGCAGATGTATCATCTGAGCTCTTTCTGTGCTCCCTGCTCCTTTACTCTTCTCTTACTCTCAGGCATAAATACCACACTTTCCACAATTTTTTCAGCTTGCCAGTCTCAGTCCAGAAATTGTAAGCACAAGATATTTTAACCAGTGGTGACTGTGACCAATAGAGAACAGCTGGCCTGCCTTGCCTCTGCTACATAATTCTTTTTTCAGCGACTTTGGTTATTGGTGAAAACCAGCACTTTAATATTTAGAGTGTAGATCAGAAAGAAGAACAACTTAAGGGTTTAGGAAGATCATTTCTTGACATCAGCCCTTGATCCCTAGTAATGTTAAGACACAATTTTATTATGCTTTTTATCAAGAAAGATTTATGTTGGGTTAATAATATTATACCACTAGGATGATTGCTATGTCAGCTTCTGGAAAGACCAACTGGCTGTGTTTCTGATTATTGGTTATTGCAGCTTTAGCATCTTTGCATTCTTTCCTCTTTATCTCTTTATCTCTGTTCACTGAGTTAAACACATCAAGCAGTGTTACAAACTTCTCCCTTCGTTCCTACTGCTATTCCTCAATCCTAAACAGAATAGACAAACCCAGTAAGGAAGTCTCACCTCTATCTTTTCTCTTGATTTTGCATTTAGAAGAACATATTGCCTAGTTGAGACTCTATGAGTTAGAATACGACCCTGTACTGGTATTTCCAATCAGTGGTTTTCTACCCTGCCAGAGAAGACTAAACAGGGAGGGTTAGGAGAGCACACACAACTAATGCTGTGAAAAAACATGAGGAACCAAGTTTAATCGTTTACACTCCTGTCATCCCACTTTCCTTCTTTGCAGAGTTTCCACTCTGACAGACAGTTACACTAACCTTATTTCAAGAGCACGCTTTGGGTTTTTCTCCTGTCATTCTGACTTTCCTGCGTTCCTTGTCATCCTCATGTGCCCCAGAGCCTGACATGTCAGCTGTTTGCTAAGTGCCACACACGAGTGACATGCTGCAGATGTAATAGCAGATAATGGTCCCTAATACGGCAAGCTAAGCTTAACCACACCTAAGCTGCTCGTCATAGCACTACATCTGTCAGAGGTTTTGCAGTACCTTGCTCGAAAGTGATGTTAGGGCTAATGGATGCTCGTTGTATGATTATTCCTCCTTTATTTAAGAATGAGCCCTACATTTGCTTTTATCCAGACTTTCAGCATCACCCAAAGTCCTTTTGACTTTTCTGCTGAGTGGTGGTTGTGTGGGAGGTTGTTAGATAGGTCTCAGTGTAGGAAATGCACTGAGGCACATTTCCATTCTTCCCTCCTCAAGAATAGATTTGCTTTGTTCAATCAGCACGTCTCCTGCATATCTTGCAGCATGCGTAAATTGGAGTGGCAGATGGGTATAGATTAAAATTCGACAAGAATTTCATTACATAGTCTCTATCTCCAGGTATTTTGATTAGTTTTCCTTTCTCTTGCTTGCAGAGGCTTAAATCCTTTTTGTTGATGTGTTCATTTAAAGCATTTTTTGCTAAGTTTTGTGTCTCTCCTTTATCTGAGTTGCTATCTTTCTCATCTTCACTTACTATTTGTATACTCAGTCAGGCAGACCAAATAAATTAAAAAAACAAGTTCTTGTTTCCAAGAAACAACTCTAGTATCTACAAAAAGATGCAATTACAGTAGAGTAGCTCTTCACTTCCCATAAACATCACTAAAAATAATTTTTAAAAAACTAAGTAACAAAATGCTTTTTCAAGAAGTTTTCAAGCAAATTAAAAAGATTTTATTTACCTAAAAATTCTCATCAAAATATCAATTATAATTCCATTTTTTAATACTCATTCAAAAATCCAGCTTTGTTCTGGAGTAAGTAGACATAAGTTTCCTTGACAAGAGGTTGTGGATTGGGGTTTTTTTTATTTTAAATGCAAGTCAGCATGAACGCTCTTTATGTTCTTATCATTGTTTTAACATCAGTGAAATTTTACATTGAAACAGGTCTAGTCCACAAGTCTTTATTTTTAGTATTTTTAGCTTGGAACAATTTTGCACAGTTCTATATGAAAAGTAATTTCTTTGAAATTTTTATAGAACTAAAATACCAGGGTTCAGGATATGTGTAATAGAAATTGATGATAGCACTACTTCATACCAAATGGAAAAACATTAATTAAAGCTCATGATTAGAAATCATTCAATAAAGAAGTGTTCCTGTATTCCTTTTAACTGAGACCTAAGAGAAGATATTCAAGTGAACAATGAAGTTCTCACAGTTAAATCTGACAAAGTTTCTGCTTTAACAATTATGCCATTTGATTTAAGGCAGTTTATCAGAACTGGCTGCAAGTCTTAATTGAACTTTCAGTGTAAGAGTTTGCATCCTCTAGTTTATTTGCAGCATATTTTCAATACCCATACAAAAGGGAGAGCTAAGCTTACTTTACTATTAATGAAAAAATGTTTCTAAATGCACATGACATCCTCCCTCATCTGATAACAAGCCAGAAATTTAAGGCTTTGGTTTGTGTGTTTCCACTCAGTGTTGATTGAATTATGTTTAAAATAGATCTTTTAAAATATATTTAGAAACGTGGTATTTTTTCTGATCAAAGTAAGGTGTCTCTTCTCTATTCTTACTACTGCCAAGCATTTGATTTACACACAGTTTAATTATTCAGATGTTTATTATGTTCTACATAATGAAATTTGGACCCTCATATTTTCTTCCTACATGCTCAGTGCAGGCTGCAATTATAGCCACAGATATCTGTTTATTTGATGAATTTTGCTTCTTCTGCATAGTTTGATAAATATGGAAATAAGTCAAAACCTACTTTATATACAGTAATTAAAGTGAAAAATCTAGTCATGATGCAAATCCTTAATTGGACTCCAGGAGAGATATGCAGAATTTCTCTTTAATAATATGGGATGACTGGGGACAGAAAAACAAAGCACACTAAAATATGGTTTAGAAGCACAATTAATCACAAAATAGAAAACAACCAATTTAGCATAGCTCATTCAGTGACTCTCAAGGCTCAGGTAATGTTCTTTTAATCATCTGGCTCTAATATTAAGGTTGTGTCATGTGCAGCTGAAATAAAACACAATATATGTGCTGATCTTCAGTGTGAAACATGTCCTCTGGACTAATTTGTAACACAGCCTTTTCACACTAAAATGCTTAGTCTACTTAATGACGTGTAAGTGAATGATCAAAGCAATGTAAAATGGTTTTTAACTATTATTGTTTAACGTATTAATTCATTAGCAGAAAGGAACCCTCTTGCAGTTGGTTGCAGGGAATATGTTTTTGCTGGCTATATATAATTCATTTTGTTTTTTCATTTTATTAAGACAAAGTCATTATTTTGCCTGATGATGTTCTAAAGAAGAATATACTTGTTAAGCAGTATTAAATTGACAAATTATAGCGCAGAGCAGGTGGGGCTGAGATACAAGTCTCCAGGAAAGAGAAGTCTGTACAAGCTAAAGAAATAAATGCTTTTGTTCCAAGCTCTGAACATATATTGCTCTAATAAGCTGAAATTAACCATCACTGTCACTTAATTTGATTGTAAAAATATTATTCTCCATATAGTTTCCTGTAATATCCCATTAGGGGAAAATGATCACGTTCTAATCAGAAGGTGTTGGATTTATTGTGCTAGTTTGTTTAAACTACAAATATAATTAATCTCCTTTTGTACTTCTCCCAAATAAGTAACACCAGAATGACATTTTTGCCTCCAAATGGATTACAGACATTGAGCAGGAGCCAGAGGTCATCCCCCTGCACTGCCATAATTATTGAAGCAAATATCTACTTCAAACCCCTGAGTGCTTTGTGGGGAGCTGAGGCTGCCTGACCCAGCGCCGGCCGCCCCGGAGCTCTGCGCCTGCGACAAGCCAGGAGGACAGGAGGACAGTCTTCTGTTACCCAGATGTGCCCATTGGGAGAGACCGTGCCTGCGAGCTTCCATGCTGAGAGCAGCTGAAATTAGAGAGGCTTGATGTCCAGTATTCAAAATCACTGTTAAAACTCTTTCCAAGTCAGGGTCCCAACTGTCTTTGACAGATAAAAGAGGTCCTATGCAATCTAGTTTCAATGTAGTCTTCTTTTGACCACCCTGAGATGACCTGGCACCTCTTCATGCACCTGCCGTAAAACTTAAAGGCTTCAGAAATTCTTTTCTTTGAAGTGTCCTAATAATAACAGTCTAACCTTTGATGTTTCTTCCTGTACCACATGCTTGAACTTCTTATAATCTAAAGTGTATAACCATCAATTGCTGCGCAGAAACGGGTTACACATCTTGAGAACACAACACTGTAAACCTAATGCAAACTCTAGTAATGATGGTTTTATTTCATTTGTATTTAGCGCTTTACTTATATAGCATCATAAACCTAAACACTTAACACACCAATCAAGCATTAACCATCCAGGCTGATTAGCATGGAGCAGAATTCACCCTCTGCAGCCTGGAGACAGAAGAAATAAACAAACTCATGTAAAATAAACTTCGTGTGTAAATATGATATTTTAGAAGATCCTTTTCACACTAAAAATCAGAGAGAAAGTCTGCTTCCGATAGCCTGAGATCCCATTCAGAGAATATTTTGTCAATACATAAAATTTAACAGACCTCAAAGCTGGGGAAAGTTATTTTTAAATAAACATTCCTAGCCTGATCATTGCCTCAGGTTTCTGTAAGTTTTTACAGAGCTCTCTGAAAATGTCTGCCCTACTCTGTTTTATGTTACTTCACAGATTTTTAATATTCAATAGTCCTTATCCCATGCACCTGTTTAGATCTAAAAAGAATTGTTTCTCATCTCTATTTTTAACTTGTACATCGGGGATGAATTTTATCCAAGATGTATCATTTATATAGCTCTGGGGAGAGAGAAAACACATCCTCCGTGTAGCCCCAGTCCTGCACAAGCTCATGAGCATGCTGAACTTCCCTTGCTTTAAGTCATTCTACTGAAAACTTCAGAATATTAGATCTAATCTTTCCCTTTGACTGGAATTTCTTTTGAAGATTCTTTTTGACAAAAGTGAACCTCGTGGGGGAAGTTATTTAACTAAAAATTATTCACATTTTAGGGTAGTGTGTTTTGTCCAGTTACTCAGAAGAACAGAGAGGGGTTTTGTCTTCATAACTAACATTTAGAAAAAATAATCGCCACTGAAGAGCAAAGTCGTTTTGAGAAAACCAGGGAAAACAATTCAGTCCACACTGCTCACATGCACCAGGAAGGAGAACATGTGGTTCTGGTCCTCTTTAGAGTTCGTTTCCTCATCAGATATTTGCGGGGGATCCGAACTGAGCTCAATCCAGTTGACTGAGATTCAATCTCTTTGGCTCTCACTGCAAGATTAGAAGCCAAATTTGTTAATTATCAAGAGGAGAGCAGTTCCAGTTACACTGATGTAGCTGGTCAAATATCTACAGTAGAATGGAAAAAGGGCTGGAGAGGGTGACAAGTATGAGCAACACTCAGTTACAGCCTCCAGGCATGGGCAGGTTAAATATCCTAAGCCTCTTGGAACTGGAAAAAAAAACTGAAATGACTAACAGAGACATATTAAAGCTCCATTATATCAAGAATGATGTGGACAGGATGTATGAGGAAGGAGCAATCACTCTTTAGGAGAGTTGAGTGGCCATCAGATGAAACTTGTAAATGTCAAGTTCAGAAGGAAAATAGGGCATTCTTGATATACAGCGCATAGTTAGGGTAAGGAAGTCTCTTCACTGGAAGACACCTGGACTACCAAAAAAATCTGTATGGATTGGAAAAGCATCTGGAGATATTAACAGAAGAGGAACTCGACAGGACTAGTAAACAGAAACATGGCATCTCTGAATGAGAATATCCCACAAGAAGCTTGGAGTGCAATCCTAAGAAGTATCACTGCACAGTTGTTCTTGCCTAGGCATCTGCTCATGACCATAGTAAAGTGCAGGATACTGGTCTAGATTGACCTTTAGCCTGGCCCAGTGCAGACACCTCTGCAGTTTGAAGAAAACTGTGTAGGTGTCTGACTCATTTCAATGTCTTCAACAACAAGGCAAGAGATGCAGACCACTCTGAGAATGAGACAAATTCAAGAAATCGCAGACTGATACACAGAGATATTTGGCCCTGGATTTCTCAAAGGCAATATTAATACATAGCGATGG
Organism: Picathartes gymnocephalus; assembly: GCA_013390045.1. Lineage (NCBI taxonomy): Eukaryota > Metazoa > Chordata > Aves > Passeriformes > Picathartidae > Picathartes > Picathartes gymnocephalus. The sequence goes on from WEKY01051234.1 coordinate 85,688, forward strand.
AACCAGACGGTCAACCTAAAGAACAAGTTCAAAGTCTTCTACCTGGTCAAAACCCACCTGAATGCAAAAAAAAAAAAAAAAAAAGGTGGTAAACACTGCTTATTCATATTGTTTTGTAACAATTTTCTGACTTTTAAATCACTAAGGAGACTCTTAAATCAGCAATTCTAAAGCAGAGTGAAAGCATCATCATTTGGCTACACAGTACTTACTTCTGCCCCAGCCTCCAAAGCACGTTTCAGCTTTGCAGCGTTTTGTTTTCACGGGTGAAGTTTTTCTACTGTCAGAGGCTCACGGATCTCAGTGTGGTGTTGCAGGCACCATTTCACATAATAAAGGCATTAGCACCTCCTTGGTTTCTAAAAAGATATCTCTCCAGCCTAAAATTACTTTTGCCACTGTATCACTTTACAAGCTCTTTCCTAATTTGCCACCCCCTATAATTCTAGGTATTTTTCAGCCTGACTGCTTTGTAAGTATCTCCTTCCATTATGTAAAGTGGTTTCTTTTCAGATTCTAGATTGTAGAGCTACTCAAAATGAACAAAATTTTTTCACTCTCATTTTTCATTATCACGTTGCACTTAAACCATTTCTTATGGGAACTTAATAATGTTCTGTAGTTGATTAGACTTAAAACAATCTACATTCTTCTTTCAAATATGTACAAAGAGCTCCTATTGACTGACTTCAATTAACTAAATTTATTTCAATTCAACAGTCTAAATTAATTCTTCATCTAACTACTGAAATCTAGTGAGCCAAATATTGTATGACAGCTGAATTTCACATCCAGACCCAAAGCAATATTTCAATGTTGTCCATTACACAGATGAACAAAAGGAGAATACTCAACACTGAAAACTGAGTGAAACACATACCATGACCTATACAGAAGTTTAGATTTGATTAGGTTGGTCCTGATACTGTAACTATAAAAATTCTACTCCTAGACCCAGTGATTACCACTGTGAAGTCCTGGAGTGGAGTCATATCAACAATAGGTCTCCCTTAGGCTTCAGCAGAGGTCAGGGTTTCCCTACACATCTGCAGAATAACAGCATTGTGTTTATTTAAAGGAACTCAAAAATCAAAATAGAGCAGTTAGGAAGCCTTCATAGAGGAAACAAGCGGAGCAGGAAAAGAAAAAAAAAATCAAAGAAAACAGGAAGCAAGGCAAAATTGTGAGCATTTACATCTTCTACATATGGAGTTTGTAAATCCAGGTGGTTTCTGTTTTGCTCCTATTTGCTTCAGGTATTGAAATATCCAGATGTAAGTACAAAAATATACTTGAGAACTATAACATTTTAAAAGAAATTGAAAGTCATGGTCTGTCCATTCTACTCTTTAACCAACACTTTGTCTAAAACATAATCAGTTAATTTAGTAGTAGAAATAATTTTCTGGTTTTACACTTCTGCTGTTACAATTTCCAGTTTTCAAACTAATTTATAATGGAAGGATACTTGTCGAGTCAATAACTTCAGAGGGGTTTGGGTTAGTTCCAAGTTAGGATGGTTTGGTTTTGTTTTGTTTTAATAAAACACCAAGAATATCTACATAAACTAATACGTACATTATCTCTCATCTGATTGCCTAGTTAACCAACTTTGGGACAAGAATAGCTGTTGTAGATAAAACCAAGGTTGGTCTGTTGGAGTATCCTATTCCAATAGTGGCTGAAGGTGGGTGCCTGTAGAGGGAGGCCAAACACTCAGGAGATGAATGGCAATTCCAGCCATTTGTTGCACAAAGATTTCCTGAACTGTTTCCTGAACTCTGAAACCAGTGTTTCTAGCTCTCAATAGTGTTTTCTTCTATTGAATTGTCCAATCATCTCTTCAACTTTTATGATATCCTAGTATCCTTTGGCAAGAAGTTTCAGAACTTTACTACATACTGTGTGGGAAAGAATTTACTTTGGGTGATTTTGTTAAGTGACACCACTTGAGCTCTTCCATTCTTGGATGTTATTGTAAGACAGTGAAAAAATGTTAACGTGTTTTGATAGGTGATGCTTGGTGATTTTATATGCATTTTTCTTCTACAAAAGTTCCATTGTATGAAAATCAGTTTTTAAAAGAACCTTCCAGACATACAGATAATATGCAGTTGATAACACTGTGGTGATTAATTAAGGTAAATTAGACCATGGACAAAGTATCAGCCAACCAAGAAGTTGAAAGGATCTGACATAGCTGTTTAAAAAAATTAGATTATCCTGAAATCACTAAGCATTACACAACACTGAGGAGAAAACACAACACTTCCTCAGATATAACTCAGGAGCCAAGAAACACCACCTGAGCAATATCATTTCTAGCACAGGTGCCTGATGAACACAGAGACTCCTCATCTGCTCGTAGGAACCAACCTTGCTCAGAAAATGGATAACCTGTCTGAATCCCTCTTTTTGAATGCTGTTCCAGCTCTGTACCATGAAAGCCACCCACACAGTGACACCAAAACCATTTGCAAAAGGAAACAAAAGCCCCTCTTATGCATAGGAGCAAGTCTTAAATGAATACTTTTCTTGGTCTACCTTCACATTCTTTAAAATCTGTTCTCCATCTCCTTGAAGAGAAAGGTATCTCTTCCATGTCTGCCTAAAGAATGGGTACAGATCCATATTTATCTCATTTCCCATACACAGAGTTCATGAAGCTCTGCTCACGCAGCACTTCACACCCATGAGGAGAAGCCAGTCATTATCTAATAGCTCCTCAGGCAAGGTGATTTCAAACATTATATTCTACCAGCTGACTTGTAAATGGTGTTGAAGGTCCCAATCAAGATGAGGGGCTTTCACCAGGCAATGACTAAAATTATTTAAATTTGGAGCTATGGCAAAATGGTCTTAGAATGAAGCAGAGACAAAAGAACATTATGTGAAGTCATAGGAAGTAATAACACAGAGACTTTCTGTCATCAGCACTGCTGAGCAGCAACCACAGCATGAGAAGGCTGTTCTTCAAAACTTAGGTGAGTGAAGTAGTAGGAGCAGAGGTGCTCCTAGAAATATCGTTTACAACTGGTGTTATGCTGAGGCCCCCCAGAGCTTCCTTAGAGACACAAATATATACTAAAGTGCCATTTTAAGCTGCGGCTTTCATATCCCAATCACTCTCCCTTCCTGGATCCTAACCTAGGAAATCAGTTGATGTTATTTATTTTCCAGACTTTCCCCATTCCCAAGTTGTCTCCTATACACATTCCAACACCAACACTAAAACATGGGTTTAGCTATAGTCGGGAAAGGAGGATTGACTGGCTCACCTCTTGAGGTCTTCTCCAGTCCTATAATTTTATGATCCAGTGTTTCAAGTGCAGAAAACACCTAGTTTTCTATCAAAGCTAATGTTCTGGTAAAAATCTAAGTCTCCAGAGAGCTGTGGATCACTGCAAAATAAAAAGCTTCTTACTGATACCTTGGGCACAGCAAGCAGAACATAAATCACCTAAAATGAGTCTTAAACAGAATGTAAACACCTACAACGCAAGAGTCTAAAAACCCTCTGCAGAGCTGCTATAAAATGTTTCACCTTGCACACTTTTTTTCCTTACTTTCAAAAAAAAAGTAATAAATTACTTGGAAATTTTCTGGCTGAACATGCATATAATTCCTTGTGTTTTCATCTCATGACAAGCTGCTTGGCACCACTCCCATTCTTAAGTCCAGTGGAGATACTGAAACCAGTCATTCTCTTCCCTGTGAGGAGGACTGGCCTTTGCAGAGCACAGGTTGACCAGACTTAAGCCCTCCTCAACATCCAGTGACTGCAGCAGATTGATTTCAAAACACAGTTAAAGAAAGGATCTCTTTGGAGTTCCTAGGAGGCAGCATCCTAGAAGACAGTAGAACTGAAAGCCATAAAGAGCAGGTTCAAATCCAACCCACCAAGGGATGTTGAGTTGAAGCCTAGTAAGCAAAGCACACACAAAACTCCCTACAGACCCTTCTGAACTGTGTTCTCCATCCTTTCTACAAAGATGTGCCCCCAGTTAAAAAACAACATGAACAACTGCTAGAAAGTAAACAGAGCCCAAAAGGGAGCCCAAGTGAGGCAGCAGTTAGTGAGTGTGTTCCTTAAGAAGGGAACGTCCAGAACACTTTGATGTTAAGAACGCCAGATGGAGAGAATGAAGGAGCAAGCCTGTTTGCAAGAAAGACAGGGCAGAACTGACCACCAGAAGCAGATTCTGAGTTGGCTTCTGTTGACTCATAAAGGACTATCCTGCACTGGAACCAGTTGGGTTTTTATCACTGAAATAAAAATGAATTGAAGTGAATGTTATTAAGTTTATTACTGATGATAGGCTAATATTATTAAAGGCTGATTTTCCCCTCTTCATCATGCTCTCCTTGCAGTGTAAGTGCACATATCCCATTTTACTTTAATGCAACAAAGGTGGGTTTGAAAAAAAATGCATTAATAATGCCTGAGGTTAGGTCTCTAATTGAAATTTAGATGCTTCAGGAGAGGCTTAGGGCTTAAGGGCATTTTGTACATGAAAATATCTTCCTCCTTTGGCCAGTTAGTCAAAGGCATGAGTTTGTCTGATGAACTGTCAGTGGATTCTCCTCAGAATACAGACAGCCTGAGGTTGAAGAGGCCCCATCTCTCCGTCTTCCCCTGCCAAAGAGCAAGCAGATATCCAGAAGCCACTGCTGAGACATGATATTTTCCTTTTAGAATAATTCAACAGGAATTAAGGGGGATCTTTAATGTTCACCAACACAGAATTCATAATCAGTCCTTATCTTCCACAATGTTCTTTAAATCACCAGTACATGACAGCAGAATAAGTCACAATGTATTTCATAGGGAAATAATACTTCTGCTGTGGAAAATGCCTTTCTTTTTGATAGCCTCTTCTTGAGCTTCCATTCAAACGTACACAAAAAAGTTCTCTGTGAATCTGCAGGTATATCAGGACATGGATTTTAATAGCCACAGGAATATTTCTATATTTTAGAAATTTCTTTTTATTTAAGTAACCTATATTTCAACAGAAATCAAAATAATTAGTCTGAAGAGGCAATGCCATATACTCTAGAAACTTAATTTCCCATTTTCTTTTCCATTTATACTTTTCCCACTATGGCCACTACCAGAAGACAGAAGAGGGAGTTTCTTGCTGCAGAGTTCTGTGAGAGATGCACTGATTGTGCAAAGGGTAGTGTTGTGAGACAGTGAACTACAAGCACTCTGAGGCACCACAGTGGTATTTTAGATTAAAACATTTGGGATTGAGGAAGGTGGTGCGAAAGCCATGTTAGATTTTTCATCTGTTTATTTTAAGAAAATTAAGATAAACATGGCAATGTACTTTTATAATACAAAATTCTGTTAAAAGTAGCTTCAGCAGAAAATGTATTAGCTCTGTAGAGCAAGGCAGACAGGCATCATTCTCCATCCATGTCTTAGCTCCCAGCCAGAAATGTGTCTTGCGTACTGAGGGTCTGATACACTCCTGCTATTTCACAGAAAAGTCTCTCTGCTGTATTGCATACATGTTTGCCTGACCTTGCCCCAGGACAGAGCTTCGTCAGCAGAGCATCAGCCCAGTCCAGCCCTGGAACTGGATGGACCTGTCTCCCACCAGCTCAGGTCTGACTTGGTTTTTCAAATTTCCATCAAGGAGATTTCTACACATACCCTGACTGTCTGTTCTGTGTTTCATTATACCAGCAGCTAGAAATTGTTCCCTAATATCCAGCCTAATCTTGCCTTCCTGTAAATATCAGCCAATCTTTAATTGATTGAACAGATACAGAGAATTAAACAATGGATGGTCTTTTTTTGTTATTACGTCTCCATCCCAAAACAAAATTGAGGCCCCTCATTCTCCTCCTTCTGATGCTAAAGAAAGCAAATTATTGCATCCTTTCATTGAAGGAGACATTTGCTAACTTCCTGCTTTTGTCTGCTGTTGTCCTCTGGATTCCCCCCGGTTTGCTCCCCTCTCTCAGGATGGCCAGGAGGGCTGGATGTGACCGAGCAGCAACCTCCCCTTGCTCACAAACGGGTTGCCTGCTCTGTCCCCCATCCCTGCATAGTTTTACCTTGTCACCGAGACACCCTGAAATGTGCAGACCCTTTTCTACCATCCAGGTAACCAACAATCGTGTGCATGCCTTGGCTTCTTCTGAAGGGCAGCATTCTGTGCTTGCAAATAACCACATGTAAATAAACACAAATATAAATTGTGGATGGCTAGTTTTTCATTGTCTTTCTAGAATTTCTGCTTTCTTCTGTCGTGTCATGAATAAAAGGAGCAAATATAAAATTGCACATATTCAACAATGCTCAATAACAAGGCACTGAGTATTGTACAAATGAGCATATTTGATTTAATCAAAATAAGTGTTGTAGGAAAATCACGTAGGTTTAATTTTTGAAAAGCTATTAAGTTTCAAATTAAATGGAAGATTAAAATAAAAATGAGCTTTAGCTGTAAGTGGAGGCTAAATTTGGTCAATTTTTGTTGTTTATCTGTGCATAAAGTCCTTGCATTTACCATTTGACAAATCCTCTAATAAAATACTTGCTGCAATCAGGTGAAGTAGGTTATTAATGGTTCTAAAAAAGATATACAGGATTGCCTCATCCTGAGGCAATTAAGTCTGTGAAGTAAGTGTGTTTAATATCTCTGGGGGCCTGACTGAAATGAAACAGGTGATCTTTCTACAATTCCCATTGTTTCATTTAGAATGTCTTTAATTTTGTTTGTTTTTAACTGAAAAATGACTCCCTGCTTTATACCTCTTTTGTTAAGATTCTGGTTTGGCAACTTTCAAGGGCTGCACGTGCCACGTCAGAAGCAGAGTGGAAAATTTCAAGCACCACTAAAAAGCAGCAGCGAGGCTCCATGTGAAGCCCTGCCAGTCCACACGGGAGAGGACAACCCACGTTCGCTCTCGGTCTCTTGACTCAGATTTGCAGCGCTGCTGCCGCGCCCCACGCTGGGCCAGAGCGGCCCAGACCTCACCTTGAGCCAGCTCCTCCACGAAGTTTGTCCACAGCACAAACCCCAGCTGGGGGTGCCTGGTACCTCCCCTGTCCCCAAGGGGCTCAGGGCCAGCGGGAAGGGCGGGGAGCTGAGCGGCCGCAGCCTCCCTGCTCAGCCCCCCTGCGCCTCCAGGGAAGGGCTCCAGACCCCCAGCTCCATGCGCCTCCCTTTGGAAAACCAGTGCTTTACCACCCTATGTTTTCTGAGGGATATACTGTGTATCCGTCAGGGTGCTGTTTGGCCCTTTGCTATAAAATCTTGTATTTTTAATTTCTCCTTTTTTCTTCTACTGTTTTCTTTTTTTCCCTGGATTTATTAGCAGGGATGGTTTGTGGAGGTATGGTTAATTACTAGAGCTTATGGCCTGCTGTGATTGAAAGCTGATCTCACCTGTTTGGGGTCTATGTTATATTTATTCTGTATGTAATTAAATCAGAATACCATAACTATGCATAATTTTGGAAAATGAGAAATTTTTTTTTCAGGGAAAGCACATCTGAAAGGTATTTTCTTCCTGCAGTACTGAATTTCTACAAAACTCTGCACTGTACACACACGCACACACACACAAATGAGCAAACAGCCAAAAGGAGCATTGGAGGTCTATGATCTAGATGAAAACAAACATTTGTTTATCAGATCTGTGTGACCCATTAAAAATAAAGAAGGAATTTAAGCAAACTGTGATAAAGGCTATCCATACATCTTGGAGTACTCATAGCATCACAGACCTACTAAAGGCTTGCAGAGAAGTGCCAGCACAGCAGGGTGAACATGAACAGCACATCCTGGAAGCAGCAGCATCCAATTGAACACAGGAGATTTGGCTGAGGAGGCCCTCAACTAAAACAAGTTGTGGGAGGCCAGGCCATTGCTCTGACTATAGGGATCAAAACTTCTCCTGACTTCCTTACTTAAGGAGGGGGGACCAGACCAGTCTGGGAGAGGAGATCAAACACTGTTTACACTGAGGTAAATCAAGCAGAACAGTGCACAGCTCACTGAACCGTACCTGAATTAGGCCAGACATATCATATCTAGAGGCTCAATTTTTTTTCCCTCTCTGCTACACAAATCTGAAGTCTGCCAAGGTCCTTATTGTTGACCAGTGTGACAATGATCTGAAATTAGAGGCCTCTAGAATATCCCTAGAATGTCAGAAATTTTTGGTCTGGAAATTTATCTCCTTGCCTCTATATATAGCTGACGTTCAGGAGAAGAAGTTTGCCATCTGATGTAAAAGGATAAATGACACAGTCAATAACACTCAAAAAAACCTGTGCAAGCCAAAGTAAAAATAACTAAATCAACTCCCCAGTCCTTCACCATTGCAAAGCAAGCCTGTCTCAGGGCACACCAAGAAAGACAAGGGTGACACTGTAACCAGGAAATTACATTTAAGGTTTGAAAAAAGCAGCAGTGGGGGGAGGGAGGGGTGGAAATTCAAACTTAAAAAAAAAAAAAGAAAGAGAAGGATTTTCCTAGAGACAAAGGTGTTTTTCCCCCTACCTAAAAGTATTTAATATAGGACAAGAATAAGTCAAGTAAAATTTCATTGAACAGTCAATGTGCATGAAGTAAGGAAATTCCCAATGAAATCCTTTTAGGACCTCGCTGTCTAGAAAAGACCTTTTGCTTTGTCACTGCCCCAAAGAGTAAAGAACAGGCCTGCCAGTCTGGGCTGTAGAGAGCACCACAAAACAGTCAAATCCCCAGGCATTACACTACTGACAAATCTGCTTCTTTGAAATTAAGCCATTGTGCCCAGAGCCAGAGCTGTTGGAGGAAAGCATTTCAAGGAAGCAATCAGCAAAGTCGTTTCTACAACGCAGCTGCCAGCCATTTTCCTTCCTCACCCAGCAGCACTCCCATCCCTCTCAAGATGTGGTTCAAAAAGCAAAGTGCACCAGCCTTTGCAGGGCAAGGCTGGCCATGCAGGTGTCAGCCAGGCTGTTTGCACCAGCCATCACCAGGTCTGTGATGGAATCAGATGTAGCACCTACTACATGTTTCCAACCACCTCAGCTTCATTGGCACAGAAGCCAAGGGCAGCTCAGAAAACATCAGCATCCATACAAATGCACCTCATCACAAGATTCTGCAGGAATTGTGGGATTTGCAAGGATTACTTTTGGTTACATCTGTGGTGTACATAGACCTGAGACAATGGTTATAAAAATGACAAGTTCTTTGCTGATTCCTACATCTCATGACTCTTTTAAATTGGCTAAAAGTGGATGATCCAAGAACTCTGCTGGGTTATTTTTGGCGCAGCGCTCTCCAGTGCTGTTGGTCCTTGACCACTAAATTCTGACCTCTACTGTGATTTGTCAGAAGAGGTTACCTGCTCTTTACTGAACAGCTTTGGAGTCAGGAGAAAAGCCTGGAAAGGCCAAGTTGCTGCTCTCAGCCTGTGGAATTCAGAAGAATGCTCAAGATCCATCTTGTAGCCAACACCAGGGTCCTCATAGTGACCCAGTTAGGACAAGGCTCAAGCATGAGCCCTGCCCCGTCTTCTTTGCTCTCATCATGGCCCTGAGCAGCCATGGGGGCTCTCTGGATAAGCAGTAACAGGATGCAAGGGAGCACCAAGCAGAACATTTGCCACCTCGGTTGGACATGAGCTTCTGCCCCCTGGTGACTCACAGGGCAGGAGAAGCACTGGGCACGTTTACCACTGCTGTTACAGCAGGTCTGGAGAGCTCAGGTTTAGGCCACCCTCAGCCACCCCACCTGCGTAGCCAAGGTTTCACCCCAGCTTCCTGCAGCACCTCAAGGTCACATCACATTGCACTGCAGTAGAAGAGAACTCTTGCTGCACAGTCTTTCTAATCAGAGTCCTCTGTAATCTTAAGATTGAAGAGAGAAATGTAAGTTTCCTCTTTATATATCTTCAGATTACCACTTCTTTTTTTTTATTTCAGCAGTGAACATGTTCAGATAATCTCAGTAAATAACTCATGATAGGTGGTAGTAAAAATGTTGAGAAATCCTTCTCCCAGCTACATGAAATACCATCCTATATCATATTTTAATCTACCATTTTTTTTCCCAAGTGACAGCACACCAGATTCTCCTCTTTATTGTCATATAAGGCTACTTATCCACCAAATCAAATTTAAAAAAGAGCCCTTTCCTGTGGGTATCTGTACAGACAAAATCCAAATTGCGGGTCTGTTTCATATACAGAAAGTTATGAGATTTCATAAGATCAACAAGAGAACAAGGTTTTGGTAAATAAAAGTAAAAATGTCACTATCCATCACTCATAATAATACTATTTTTATAAATTGTAAGGTTTATGTATGAGCTATACAGACAATTAATGCATTCTGAAAAATTTTAGTCAGCGGAAGAAAAAGAATTCAGATAAAATCATAAATATGCTGAAAGTCCCTCAACACCACCTCTACCTTGCATGCAATAATCACATTGTCATTTGTGTTCAGGGAGAACAAACAAGAAAAAGACACAGATCCCTGACTCCTCCAAAGAAAATGTTTGTTCAAGAAACACCAAGTAGAAAACACTTTCACAAATCTTATTGTGCCCAAGAGGAGCTGTAAGCAGCACAGCAGACATTTACACTTGCCAGAACTCCATTCTAAACGACCTATTCAATACAAATGACTGCCTGGCATTGTAATTGCTGCACAGCTCTTGTGCTTGTGTTTATCCTCTTAAAGCAGATGCATGGCAAACTTTGCAAAATTAAGTTATCACATATAAAGTTTGTTCTTTCTGTCATGTAGCTAGCGTCCTGGATTCTTTGACGGAGCAACTGCAACTGAAATCTCTAAACTTTACTGCCTTTTGTTTAAAAAAAATGGTGTTTCATTCCATTTTAAGGTAAACAATAGACGTTGAAGCCTAGGTATAATTAAACATGAAAAGGAACAACATGCTGATGAGGCATGCATATGTTTTTTACCTAATACAACATTCCTCTCAATTTAGTTTTTGCTTCTGGATTAGCAATCTGTTAAAATAGATGGGATTGTTCATACCAACAGTTATTTTAGCTTCCCTCAAATAGTGCATTAATTTAGGTCTGGAAGTTATTTTTATATCGCAGTCTCTGTGACTAAGGCTGCTACACTCAACTTTTTGCTATTTCTTTTAAATGAAAAGTGAAAAGTTAATGCACAATTGTTCAACAAGCAGGAGGTGAAATGCTGTAGCACAATCCCTATCCACCAATCCATGAAATACATGAAGCTTTCTTCGCATCCACTGTTTAAGCAGGACCCCCACAATGCCTTCACTTAGGAGTCTGCATAAGAACAAATGGCATAATATCTCAAACTTAAGAGATACAATATGTTTGCAAATTATTTCCATAAGTATGTTAGTAAATGAAAAGAGAAATTTTATATCAAAGCAGAGGAAAGGGTGGGAGTTCTTCACCAAACAGCTTGTCTCCCAGTAGAAAGTATGTTTTCAGGTTCATATACGCTAAAAAAAACCATTTAAAACTCTAAAGCTGTGCCCGTTGCTACCAAGTGGATATATCTGGAACGTTATTGTTCATGGAAAGCACTTGGATGACAACTAAATTCCAGGGAAGAGCACTATAAAATTGTGTTCTGTTTTCCATTAGAAATTGTTCCCTCCATATTTTTCACCACTCTTTGCACACTTCCTTTAATACATCGAAAACTCGGACTTCAGAATAACATATTTTTTCTTCAGCTTCCGGTTAAGAAAAGGTTGTTTGTTTGATTTCAGAGACATACAGGTATAAAGTCAGCCACATTTTCAGCATTTAGACGTGTATTGAATCTCATTTCTAGTGGTCTGGTAGGTAGAAGAATTAGAGGCCTGGAAAATTCAAATTAAATACTTACATTGACATTCAGGGCTGTTAGCCCCTCTGCTGATTTTAAAAGTCAGATCCTTGCTTCTTTTGGAAAAGTGGTCACCTGCACAGTGAAAGGGTTTCTTAAGTTAAGAATGTCCCTGCAACCTCAGCACATGGTGCAAAACAACCTCAGTGATGCACACATTGGTTGGGGACCTCACAAGTCCAGCTCCTAGATGGAGCTGCAGTACCCAGTCCTCTCCCATTACAAAGTGCACATTTTCACTTGGCTTGCCCTTTATCATAATGAAATACCTAAGAAACCATACTAATCCTTTACTACCAAAGCCTGCCTTAGTGTCCTCAAAGCTTGCCCCACTTGCTGGGAGGAATGTCAGAGGATCTGTACTCAGTCTAAACCTCTTCCCCTTTAGCAAAGTGATGCTACAAGACTGGGTTGATTTTTATTTTATTTTTCAATGCCAAATCTGTCATTTCTCTTATCTAAAATATATCAGATATAGCTAAAGAGATTGAAGAATCAGTCTTCTGCCTTGAAGGCAGGATCCTCAAACTCTTGTCATCCCTAGCAGAGGCTTGTCTGGCTTCTCCACCATGGATACTCCAAAAGATCCTTAGGTCAGTTCCAACGCTCAGCTCTCCTTACAACTGGAGACCTCAATCCCCCTCTGCTACAATTTAAGCCCACTCTTTTCTGCTGTCTGCTGTGGAGAAAGCAAGCATTCCATCCTCATTCAGGCCTTTTCCTCATCAATAACTTTTTCTATACTTGGTTCTTCTAAGCCTTGTCCTCTCTGCATTATGTTTTTCCCTGCCATCTCTCCTCACAAGTCATGCCTAGACCTACAATTTCTTAGTTTTTCCTTTACATATAAAACCCAGGTATAAATTACCTACCAGTAACCTACTAGGTCTCCTTGTCTCGCTGAGCAGGAGGAGAGAAGAGAAAGAGAAAGAGAAAAAGAGAAAGAGAAAGAGAAAGAGAAAGAGAAAGAGAAAGAGAAAGAGAAAGAGAAAGAGAAAGAACTGCTGTCTCATATATATAGCCATGGGCCAGATCCACAGGTGATATAAATTGACTCATCTGTACCTAGTTAAAGGTCTATGTAAATTCAGAGTTGAGGTAGTTTGTTTTGCTGGTGCTTTAGGAAAGAGATGGGAGAGTAAGACTAGATCTCCCTTTATTATTTGTGGCTGTATGATAAATTTAGAGGGTTTTGGGGGATACTTTAAGCACTATTTCAGAGATTTTTCGTGTTGCTGTCCCTCAGAGGTGCCCATGGGAGTGTAGAGGTGAATTTAAATTTGTCTTCCTGCTCTGAGTTTGTTAAAGTAAAACAATAGCGTGTTACATCCCCCTAGCGAAGAGCTGCTTTCCCACGTGGAGAACGACATCTTTACTGGAAGTCCGAGGGGAGGTGGGGGGGCTGTCCCCCATCGTCCACGGCCGCCCACTGCCCTTTGACGCCGAGGAGGCAGAGAGTCACCCCTGGGGAAAGAGCAATTGCAGCCGGAGCTGCGCAGCGCACTCGAAACCCCACATAAAATCACAGATGGAACACCGCGTAGCTTTGTCTGACTGATGCTGCTCAGTCCCACAGAACGGGGGGGTCCCTGACGGGGTCGGGGGCACGCCCGAGGACCGCGATGGGTTCGGTCCGTGATCCAAGAGCGCGTCTCTGCTCGCTTACAAAAGTTCACATCAACTCAGTTGAAAAGTAGGTTAATTAGTAGTGTCTGACACAGCTCCCCAGCAGTGACTTACTTCAGGTGCCGAACATTACTGCAAATCTGCTGCAAAAGGCTTTGTTTGCGCCTCGCTTTGTAGCCTCGAGTGTCTGAATATTGAGTAACTCTGGGTATTTGATTTCTTTGAAATGCACTCGCATTATTCCAATAAACTGTATCCTTTAATCGAGTCCTTTTTTTAGTGTAATGAAAATATTTACAGCTCTTTGCGACTATATATGTGACTCTTAGCAACGAAGTCATTTTTCCTTTATCATCAGAGCTCACCGATGTCCCCGAGTGAGGGGATGTGGTGGCGGGGAGGGACTGGATGGGCTCAGCAAACTCCTGCTCGGGGACTTACCCCGACCAGGGTTGTTTCGGACTTTTCAATTTGGGTTTTTTCATAAGAAAGACAGAGATATTTACACTCCTAAGAAGGTCTTGATGAGCTCGACCGAGCCCAAACCCTTGATCTGACCATGGGAAGTCAGAAAACCTTTCCACTTTCGAGGATGTCGGAGGAATTGCTCTGGACCAGAGCAGTCCCCAGCCTCCCAGCGTGGACCCGCAGGCGGGTGTCTCGCTGGCGAGGCCCGATTCGTGTCGCGACAGACATAATATCGGGGTGGCGGTGACAGGCGGCACACAAGGCCGGCCCCAGGCGAGCAGAGCGGCGCGGAGAGCTGAGCCTGGCACCAGCCCGGGGATGCGCTCAGCTCTCCAAAGGCCTCTGGAACAGTTATCCTCTCTTTTTCTCTTTTCCTTTTATTAACCGACTGCGAGAGCGCGAGGGAAGGAACGCGGAGTTAATCGTGGGATTAAACATGGGAGAAATACGGACTAAATTGCTGCACGTTCCTTGCCGCTGCTCAAACGGAGCTGCACGCATCTACTCAAGACTGAGCAGTCCTTCTCTCTGCTTCTCTCTGCTCCAGTGGTTTCCCTGAAAGTCTGCAGAAAAGGGCGCTCCGCTCCTTTCCACCCCCAGTAGCCAGAGAATCCCTGCCCGTGCCTCTCGCCTGTCCATTAACCTGCCGGCGAGTCTCCTAGAGGGCTCTGGCAGTTCACTAGTTTGTTCTCCCCCAGTAATGCCACTGTGTAGGGTGCAGCTCCTCGACCAGGCGGAGGAAACCTCTCGGCGAGTTCCCGTGTGCCAGATGGGATTGCTATTTCAGGGTGAGCAAGTGGCCAGAGATGGCGGAAAGCCGCGCAGAAGGACAGTCTTTGAAGCTCCGCGGGAGGGAGCGGAAGAGGGGTCGCACACAGGGTCCACTCGTGGCTCCGGGGAGCCGGGGGGTGGTGAGTGCGCCTCTTTTAGCAAAGAGATCCGCAGCCCGTTCAGAGACCTCCTCCTCCTCCTCCTCCTCCTCCGATGTTGCCATGTGCTGCAAGAGCGCGGAGCAGGCTCAGCCGTACCTGCCTTCTCTGCTTAGCGTAAGGCACCGCTCTGGCGCGGAGAAAAGAGCTGATCAGCTGCTCACTTCTGAAACCTTGGGCCCCACTTTGGTGCGGTTTTCTCTTTCCCGTGTTCCCCGTAAAGCCAGGCAAAATCAAACCCAGTTGTCTTGATCTGATCCAAAAGATGTACCAGACCAAGTCCGTTCTTAGCAGAAATGTCCTTGTTTCAATTTCCGCTGAAGCCTATTGCTTTTTCTTCTCAGGCAGGCAGCCCTGCAGCCACTGTTTTAATGTGCGGAGTGAATTGTAAGGTCATCGGGTTTTACTGTGCTCTAGGAAACTTTTTAAATTTTGTTTGCAAGGGGATGAACGAGAGAGGTCTCCAGTCAATCCCTGTCCCATTAAAACATTTGTAATTTAGACCCTGCCTGTTTACTTTACCTAGCTGTGATGGGGTGGGGTCACGGCAAAAAGTCTCTCAAAAAAAAAAAAAAAAATCCAAACCCTCCTTCAAATGGCCAGTTTGGGAGGGCTGGGGTCTGTTCTGCAGCAAATACAGTCTAGTCCGTGCTATTTATACTGCAGTCCCCCAAGCTTGCAGGCTTCATGGATGAGAAGCGAAGTGTTCCTGGAATCGATTCAGAACGTACAGATAAACTTTGGAAAGTGTCTGATCACTGTGCCCAAGTGCGCTGACCCGCCGTCGATGGGAATAAAGCGAAAGCATTCTACTTAAAGAAAGCCTCAGAACTTAATTAATTCGATGGTTTAATGGTTATAGAACCTGCAAAACACTAGCATTGATTTAGACCCTGACGTCTGGTTACACTGAAGTCCATGTCGATGTGCGCACTACCCACCCACCCCAGCGCTGCAGCTACCGCGGGCGCGCAGGGGGAGCGGGGAAGGTGCCTCGGCCCGGGCCGGCCGCGGTCGGGGGGGGGCTGTGCAGGGGTGGGAGCGGAGCCCCCTGGGCTCGGGTGGGAGCGGAGCCCGGCGCACAAGCACCCGCAGCCCCCCGAGAGCCGCCCGACGCCGCGGCCGCCCAGAGCCCGCGGAGCAGCGCGCCCGCCGCTCGCCCCTGGTCCTGCGCCCGCCCCGCAGCCGCAGCCGGCCGGGCCGGCGGATCCGGGCCCCGCGTGTCCCTTCGAAGGGCTTTTAGCGCCATACACATGCCCGCGGGGCTGTTTGTCCACGCTTCCGAAATCACGCAGCGGTGTGACTCGAGTCGCCTTTTTCCGATTGTGAAATCTTTAAGACAAAGAGTCTCCTTAAATCATGAGACTGACAGACTTGAAAGAGAAAATTGATAATGTTAATAAATGGAGTTTGCTGGGAAGATGACATTTAGAAAAGGCTGAGATGCCTCAAATTGAATTTTCGCTGGTGAAACAAGGCGATTCTAAAAGGCCACCGATTAGATGATTTTTATTAAACATTTGTACTATTTTAGAAGCTAAACCATAATTCATCTGCACTAAAATTTAACGACTTCGATTCATCAGAAAAGTTTACTCTTGGGCTCCGCTTCAAAGACAGAACAACAACCCCAATGACAGGCTATAATGATTTTGCCTCTCTGATTTGCAGTGGGCTGGTGTGTTCTTGTGCCCAGACGGAAGATTCATATTCAAATCCCAAAGTCATAAAATTTACACTTTCGCATTTGTCTTTTTCAAACCAAAACTTGACTAAACCAGAGTCCAGGTTCAAAAGCGCACAAAGAGCTATCGCTTTCTCAGGGGACTGCAAAAGACACTCTCCGCAGATACTCTGGCTGTATTGAGGACAATGTGGGAAACATTGGGCAACACGTGTTGTCCCTGGGAAGCAAGTTGCATGGCTTCTCCTGAGGTTTCCCTGTCAGCTCTGGTTTAACAAAAGTTGTCTCCGAGTAGGTTTCTCGGGAAAGGCGTGCAAGGCTCCATATTGGACACAGAGGATGAGCGGAGTCAGGGAGGTGTGTGTGCTCCTGGGACTTTGTTGCTGAGCCCAGCTTGCCTTCGTTCCACCCCCAACCCCGGACCCTTTTTAACTATTTTCTTTTTTCCTCCGGTGACATTAAATCAAGTAACTAAAGATGAGATCAAGGTGGTGATGCCGAGGCTTTGGCGAAGTGAGACACTATTCCCTAAACGTGCATCCTTTGCTGGGAAAGTGGTGGCAGGAGAAAGTGATGTGTTATCACATGAAAATATCTGATCACCCAAGGGAGAAAATCACCTGGATGACAGCCCCGAGACACAGCCCGGCTCCCAGGGCCGGGGCAGCTCAGCCCTGACACCTCAGCTCGCCTGCCAGGAGAAGTGTATTCTGTTACTGGGCGGGTTGCTCCCACCACCACCCTGCCGCGTTCACCTCAGTCCCGGTGTGAGCGGGACTCGACACAGAACAACCTGGCCTGTGTTTATTCTCCAAACTCGGAATAAAAAGAAACCGGCTCGTTGCTTCTTGATCTTTTCATTTCCTTTCTCGGGCTCGGGCGGAATCCCCTGCCCATCCAGCACGTTTAAAGCCGTGTCTGCGGGACTCCAACTAACCCCAGACCTGTTTTTTCAAACGTATTTAAGCTGCAGAATTTGCCGACACATAAATAAGCCATCAAGGCTCTCGGAAGCTCCTGAATCTTTGAATGAAGTATGTGTGAGGACTTACACACTTGTTCCACATCGTGATACTTTCAAAACTTTCACAAAGACGACTCTGGACCAAAAAAAAAAAAAAAAAAGCACCTCTGTTTAACAAGATAATTCTTGCTTTCAGTTTTATTTCTATTTTCAACTTCCTATTCTTTTGTCCCGTGACATGACGCTTTTTTCCCCCCTCGGGGACTCCTTTTTCTTCTTTCTCCCCTTCTATTCTGAACTGTTTTACAGCCCCGCTTTGTTACTGTCAGGAAAAAATGTCTGGAGAGCCCTGTCTCCTAAAGAAGGAACAGAAAAGGGAGGACTGGAGCTGCAATGTTGCCTATGCATGCAGAACATCCCAATCTGTTTTTGTGCATTGAGTTGGGGAGAGGGCAGCAGGGAGCGTGCACCCAGCCTCCTCCCGGACAAAGGGAGGCCGGACAGCTGCGCACCCGCCACAAAAGATTCACTCTTCTGTCAACTCTGTTTACTTAGTGTTGTTTCTGACCTCTGTGCTACACTTGTTGCTAATACATATGCTTATCAAACCATTTTAATTGGCTTTCTTCATAACAGTAGTCCCAGCGCTTTTTTTTTTTCCTGCATGTGTTTCCAAACAACTTAATTGACTTCTCTAATATTCATCTTCTTGGGCTCTAAACAACGCGTTTCTCCCGCCACGCTGCCCAGCCTCAGGGGAAAAGGGCCAGTGGTGCTTGCATGGAAAAAAGCTTCACCTTTCGGAAGTCATGGCTGTGCAGGGAGATGAGTACGCTGGGTAACCCGCACCCCGAGGGGACAGCCGTGTCGCCGGCGTCGCTCCGGCTGGCACAGAGGATGCGGGCCTCGCGTGATGAAGTGTCTGCTGGTAGATAGGCCAGCTGACTGTCCCCGTCACGTTTTAAATGTGTTTTTGCTTTGTTTGTGGCACTCGGTGGACTGGTGCCAACCTGAGAAGACACGGAACCACCCTGGGAGCTGCCCATCGATCACGAGCGCAGCCCGGCCGCGCGGGGCTCTGCGGGTGCGCACGGCCGCGCACACACTCCGAAGGCAGAGCCCCCACCGCGCAGGTAGAGCCACGAGGGTCAGGGCCGCCCCACTCCTCCACCCCGCACCGGACCCCTGCGGCCAGGGCAGCCGGCGGGGAGGCGCCGAGAGCCGGGATCTGCCGGCCTGGGATGCTGGGATGCAGGGAGTGGCGAGAGCAGCCAACCTGCCCCCAAACCACAGAGTACCACTCCCCGCAGCCTTTGCCGTCTATATTAATCGCTTCGCTTGAGCCTCGCCCTGCCTCCTTTTTTTTTTGTCTTTTCTTTTTTTTTTTTTCCTCTCAATTTCGTAATTAATTATTGCACTCGGGTTTGTAATGGAAACAATCCTGCCCGGCCGAATGGTTGTTATGATTTGCCTTCTTTAGCGTTTCTCCCCCTTCGCGAGCATTGTTCGCGGTGACTGTCTGGGCTCAGATATGATGTTGGGACAGCGCCTCCCTTGAAATGGAAACAGAGGCCTGAATAAAGAAGGGTGGAAAAAAAGTACTTTGTAGTCTGCATCGTCCATCTTTAATTCAGAGACGCATCTATACTCCTGGGAGCGCCGCCTTTGATCTCTTTGATTTTTACACCAGATCTGTTATGGACTAAAATTCCTAGGTTTTCCATAGAAACATCTCCATTCCTTCGGGATATTGATGTTTTCTTCTTCCTAGGGGTTATGATATGGTAAATCAGATTCAGAAAAGCATGGACAATGCCAGCATTCATGGGTCGGGGGGCTGGGGTGGGGGGGCAGGAGCCTCTCTCTCTTCTCCCAATGAATCAAAATATTGTTTATTCTGTTGCTCTTTAAGCTCAGTCACTTCAGCTGCCTTTCAGTGCCTTCAACTCTGGAAGAGGGGCAGCAGCAGCAGCAGCAGCAGGTTGCGTTGCCATGGGGACCCTACTGTATGGCAGCAGCGCCAGCCCCAAAGACAATGCCTCGCAAAGGGGCTTGAAAAGTGGGGTTTCTCCCTTTGCCATGCAGCCACTTCCGATGGAGCAAGCATTCTCCTTTCGGGACCCTCATCTTGTCACTAGAACAATGTCTATCTTCGCCTGCCAATTTTTTTTCTCTATCCTGCCTTTGATCTATAAAAAATCAAAAGAACAAAGTCAGGGGAGAATAGGGGGCTTTTTTTTGTTGTTGTTGTTGTTGCTGATGCACAGAACAGGCTTTTATAATTTGGGTCTACTTTTGTGCCTGCGGATTTCAGGGGCAGGGAAGGAGGGCAGTTTATTCGTGTGTTGGGCTCTCTCCAGTTCTGACGGCCCTGGGCATGGCGTGTGCCAAAGGCCCCCCTCCCTGTCCCCTCCTCCTCCCCAAAGCAGCCAGGAATAAGCACGGGTGCTGCCCAGCCTGGGTGTCCCCCAGTCCCCAGCCTTGGCCTGGAGACTTTCCTACAGGTTGAGGCCTTGCCACCTGCTGGGCCAAGAACACCGCTGGGGTGGCAATGACCCTTGCTTAGGGCCCAGATAAGATCACCCAAGCCTGCTAATTAATGCTGCTGTTAGTAAGAGATGTGTACAACAAAAAGCATGTCCATCACACTACATTTTAACAGATGATGCAAAGTAATGCTGTTTTCCAAGTCTTGGTTCTGTGTAAATGTTAGAGGCATGAATGTGAGACTAACACCCTTTTCTCTGAAATCAGACAATTCTGGACCATGTGAGGCCATGAGATGCTGAAATGTTGGAAAAGGAACTGGAGTGTCCATGCAAATACATCAGTGTGCATTTGACTTCTTTGTTTGCAAGTGGCAACAGTCATTGTCACATGTGTAGAACAGGCTATAAATAATCCTGGATGAAAAACGGGCTAGTTTTGGTTCTTTCCAGGAGGACAAGCGGCTAGTTGAGATCACATATGACTCCACGCATGTAACCCTCCTGGAACTGACCCTCATGATTTGAACTCAGCTCAGTTCCTTGCCTTGCTTCGAGCAGTGGAAAGTGTTGATTTCTTCAAAAGAATTGCATTACAGCTACTTCCTTTCCATTACAATGCCGGCAGAGGAAATAACAGAAATTACTGGTCTGTGCTGTATCGGTTTCACTGGCTTTTGTGCCCTGGCTAAAACGTGTTCCTGCACGATTCGCTGATTAACTCCATCACAGGCTGGTTTCCTACTTTGAAGGAGTCAGTTTCTGGGCAAGAGAATGTGGTAGGTTGGGAAGAGAGTGGAAGCTAGAGGAAGGTTTATTATGAAATTCAGACATCCTTGGTGAGAGGTTGTTCTACATCTGGCTACGTTTTCTTAGTTATTTTTGAAAGTAAATCATCAGCTTCAAAATGCCTAGTTGAAGTCAATTAATTTAGCCAAGGGTGTCAGACCCCAGGTCTGGGTTTGTTCCGCCAGGAAACATTTGCTGTGGACTGCAAATGGAGGCAGATACACTCCTCACTGGAGGGCTGTAAGCAGGGACTGGCAGTTGGATGGCTTCCTGGGTCTCAGGGGCCTCTCTTCAGCATTTATATCAGACAGACATGAAACACGAGTGACACAGCCTTTTTCCAGCAGGGGAGGGTCGTGGGCGGTCACAGGGGTGGTAGAGCATTTTATGTCCCAGCAATGTGCTGTGGTAATTTCAGGTCTGGCAGTAGGTCACAACTGGAATGTTCTGGGTGCACCATCCAATACATGGAGGCAGCCAAGTCTCCACTGCTGCATCTCTCTGGCGTCACCTAACCTTTACCAGTGCCTTCTAAATATTGCCTACAACCTGCATTGGATATTTGAACCCAGATCCCCTGCCGTGCTGACAAAAGTCCTCCCCTCAGTGCCCAAGAGCTGACCCTTTACCATCTGGAGTGTCCCCATTCCTCACAGTCAGTGTCCAGACACCGCAGAAGTGAGTCTGTCGTAAAAATCACCGAGGTGGTGGGTTTGCATGGCTCTGGGAGGATTTGGGGACACATCCACAACTTCCATACCCACACCATCCACACCCACCATCCACATCCACACCACCCACCTGCAGGCAGCACCCGGGCCTTAGAGAGAAGAGGAAGGGATGGGATAGGGCAGCGTTTCACGTCTCTGAAGGAAAATCACTGGAAGAAGATGTGGCAAGATTAATTGTTGGGTCAGGGCGGATTCACCGTCATGTCAACTTGCTAGTGCCTTTCTCCTTTTTTTTTTTTTTAAGAGCACTTTAGTCAAACTTCAGCCCCCCTCTTTTCCCTCCTCCCCCATCTTTTCGGACGGGAGGCTGCTACCCTGATTCGACCTTCTGGGCTTAGATGCATCAGCCATCCCTTTCAACTGTGCAATTATGCACACTTTCTAAATGTTGCTTTAATAACAGAGTTTGAAAAAAAGCCTCAGCGGGTCGGTGTTTAGGAAAGCAGCGAGATGCCTGGAGCAACTCGCACTCCCCCTCAAACACACAGACACGTTTGGGACGGCTTTGCTGGGGCACGGTGAAAGTGCACCCACCCAGAGATGGGTGACACCAACTCCGCGGGGAGCCCTGGCTCCCTCCGGACTGCAGCGGCCCTGGAAGGCGCGGCCGGGGGGATACGGGGAGGTGGCTTAGGGAAGCAGCAGCCTGGCCATGGAGTTGAGATCCACGGAGAGACACGCACGGCCCCGAGGGGAGTCGAGAGCGCGGGGAGGTGGTGTCTCCGCGCTGACTCCAGCGCAGTGGATGGGACCAGGGGATTCGGCTGGAGCCGAAGGCATCGCCCTCCGCAGCCGGCGCAGCCCGGTAGGGAACGGGGCAGGGCTGGCGTGTACGTCTCCAGCCTCCCGCCGCCCTCCGCACCTGCCCCTTGGCCCCGCCACCGGCACAGGCACAGCAGGGCCCCCGGCAGCCACGTCCGGGGGTCCCGCCGACAGCGGGGCGGGGAGAGCCGCTCGGAGCGCCCCGGCCCCGGCCGCCCGTCGGGCTCTGCCCAGCCCCGCCGCTCACGGGGCTCTGGCCCGCGGGAAATTCCCACCCAGCTCTCGCTACCGTGTGACACTGCACAGCCTACCACTCCTTTTCCTTCCAAAGCCGTCGTGTAAGGGGTGCTGGGAAGGAGACCCAGACACCTTCATATCTCAATTTTTCTTCTTCGGACAGGAAATGTGTGTGGAGGGGGGGGGGTCGAGATCGTAAATTTCATTGATTACTTGCAGACTGTACAGAGTATATTCAAGCTTTCATGACAGCTTCTGGAGACATAACGACTGGACAATATTGCCCGAGCAGTGCAAACTCTCTTTAACAACTACAAAGAAATCAGCAGGTAATTATAGGCTCGATTGTATACATAATAGGCATCGGAAATCGGAGAATAACTGTAGGCAGCAATTCTGAACCAGAAGAGGAACTGTCGTGCTTCAAACTCTTATACAATAGCTACTCATTGTGCTGGGTGTCTTATTCTAATTACAGATACCTGCACAGCATAGCAAATATAGAAGAGAGACACTTCCTTGATCTTCCTGCCAGCAAAATTCATTCTTTAGAAATTAAAGATATAAAAGCAAAGCAAGCCATGTGGGTATTCCTGAAACAGGAGATGATGCTGAGCTGTGCCCTCAGCTCTGGAAGAGCGCTTTAGTAAGCAAAACGAGCAGAATTTCTAGCCGGAATTGGACTGCTGGGGGGGGAAAAAAAAAAAAAAGCAAAAAAACAAACCCCACACACAAAACCGCTTTTCTTGAGGTGCTTAGAGAATTACCTTTACCACAGAAAAAGCTAATAAATATAAAGGAGAGACCGACCAAAATTAGCCCAAAACAACAATCGCTTCGGGAACACATCAAGCCCTTATTTAAAACAGACGTTATAACATTCGAAATTATTTTTTCTTGACACTAGGAAAAAAATAGACACACTTGCTTTTTTATATCTAAAGGAATATAACTATTTAATTCTGATATAGAGATTGTTCCCTTTTTAAAAGATAGTTTTGTTTTGAAATCATTATTGACTCTCCCTGCGCAGAATAATCTATCTCTCCTTTAAGCAATGATTTCTCCTTCCAAAGGACTCTAAATCCCAGCAAAATGAAGGAGAACACTCCTAAACACGCTAAAAGCTCTCCCGGTGTCGATGCCCGTTTCATTCGAGTGTTTCCTCAGTTCCCGTTACTTTCAGGTGAAGTTTGCCAACGAGTCCCTTGGCTGCAAGCCGAGGCGGTGCCTGCCACGTGCGGTTGTGCGTGGGTGAAACCACGCGCCGCCCGTCCCCGCGGGTCTGAGCCCTGTTCTCTCTGGCAGAAACGAGCCCCGGCGGTCTCCGCACAACTTCGCTCTGAATATCATCTGGCCTGAAAGTTCACTTCAGTGGTTTTGCCTCTAGGGGTACGTGCTATGTTATTCTAGGTCACTCGTGACTTACAAGCTTAAGTAAACATGTGTCTACATCAAAACCCTGCCACACAGAGGCAAATAATCCAAGGTATCATTTCAGCCTGTGGGGAGGGTTGTTTCCACCAGGTCGGGTTTGGCTCTGTCAGGAGGCAGAGCAGAGCGAGCCGAGGAGAGCCGAGCAGGGGCTGCGCACCCCCAGGAGCGGCGGGGGGGGCGGCGCTCGGCAGGCGCTGACCTTTGCCGTCAGTTTGGCTCCGGAGCGACCCGGGGGCGCAGGGCTGGGCACGCCCCCCACGCGTGTCCGTGGCATCGGAAATACACTTATCGGGGAGCACCCAGCCTCTAAAGAAATTAGATTTGGATTCCTTTCAATTGCAAATATCTTATTTGTGAAGTCCGATTGCTATGTTTCTAAACATCATTTCCCGCATAGTTGTAAACGAGATAATATTATCGTTGATTTTAAAATTTCAAATGATTTATAGGAATAAATTCTCTGCCTAACTGGCAACGAGTAATAGCTAAATGTCTCACTCGGTGCCATTCAATCCCGCTCCTGCAACAACTGTTTTGGCTAAGCTAGGTTGCTGGTTTCAGCCTATCTGTTTTGGGTTTAATGCCAGGTTAACGTTAGATCTGAAGAAAGATGTTCGTATAAAAAGGAATACATTTTTTTTCAAAATGCTTCTGAGTAAATCATGACTTGAAAATAAAGCACACAGAGAGAGAAGGAGGGGAAGTGCTGTTTCCCAAAATTGAAAGACAGTAAAAAATTGATCATCAAAAAAAAAGTCTCCAGATGAAGACAGTAAAGGTAAATGAAAGCAGAGCAACTGTTTGCAATATCAGTTGTACTTTTCCTGTTGGGCTGCGCAGTATTTCACCGACTGAAAGTACTAGCAAGATGTGCAGGTATCCGCTTACATCAGAAACTGCATTTGGTATAAATATTCTGTTCCAGAGAACCGCTTTATCGCATTTCCAAACAATAAAGTATCCTTTGAAACAAAAGCCGCACATCAGGTGTCATTCTATTAATGAATGATGCCCTGCGTCATAAATATGAAGGGCGACTGTATTTATGAAAGGTGGCTGTTTTCTGCTCCATGCCCCGCTCCTCCGCCCGTCCCGTTCCCGTCCCGTCCTGCTGCCGCCTCTGACGTGGAGCGCCGAGTCCCGGCCGCCGCCCTGCCCGTCCAGCAGCCACCCAGAGCCGCCCGGCTCCAGCCCGGCAACCGGCTCCACCGTGCCTTCCGAGCAGGCTTCAGGGAGATGCCTTGGACTCCAGGCTTCAGCGATTAAATTCACGCACAAAATGCTCCCGCCAAATGACAACTTTTGTTTTTCCCCCTAAAGTTTTGTGATGTTTGCCCAGTTTCAGCGAGAGAGACTTGTGAGAAGAAGTATAGGTCAGATTTACATCACGGTAACGTGTCTGCCTCCATTCTTTCTCCTGTGTCACCTATGAATTTTTCAGGTGCGTGGTTGCACCTCTGCCCTCACACCTCTGCCATCAGCGGTGTAAGGGACAGTGCCCGGGCTGAGGGGATGTGTGCCATGATATGTTTGCCGTAGCCGGTCCCCAACCCCAGCTGCCGGTGCAGCTCGACAAAGCCACGCTGTGAATTGGGCAGATTAAGACTGTTGATCGCCCTGGCCAAAAGTTCGCTTTTCTGACCTTATTTCCCTGTACAGCCTGTCCTTTGGTTTGGTCTGGTTTGGGTTTTTTAAGCCGGCTCTTATTTTACGTGTCAAATAGTCGTCTCTTTAACCAGCAACTAGCAATCATCAGACATTAATTTATACGGCTTTTACAAATACCTAAGCTATTTAAAATGCTGAACTGGGTTGTGTGTGGCAGGGAACATCTATCTATTGAATAGGCAGTGTCACACGGTAGCATGCTCTCTTGTCAAGGGTGATTGTGTTTTAGGCAAACATTTGAGCAAACATAAAGGCAAAGGTCAAGTACTATTCAGTTGCAGTGTGTGCTAATTCACCTAGCTAACCAATGGGGCAAAAGTTGCATTTTCTGTGAGCACCGCAGACCAAACCTCTGCGAAAGGCATTATTAGCTGTGAGCCGGCTGTGATCGTTTCCAGACAGCTCCCGGGTGGAAGGGTTCGAAGCTCGGAGGGTGCCCGGGGTGCAGCTACTGCTCCATCACCTCCCGTTGCTAACAAGTGCCTTCCAATAAGCTGGTGGTTTTTGTGCTGTTCTCATCCTTCTTTTTTTTTTTTTTCTTCCCCCCCCCTTTTTTTTTTTTTTTCCTTTCCTCTTTTCCTTGTTATTTATTTCTTTCCTGGTATTTGCTTCCTCTTGCTCCCCTTCCCTCGGACAAACGAAGATGGGCTGTCCATCGCCAGCCGGCTCAGGCAGGGAAGTGCAGTTTGGCTCCTCATTGAAAGTGCGTGGGGAGAAGGGGGGAGGAGAAACCGAGTTACTTTATTATCCTCATTCCTCCCCACGTCGTCGCAATAATTAAAAAAAAAAAAAAAAAGCCACGTTTTGAATAGGAAAGGCTGGAATTTATTTCTGAGAGTGATCTGCCTGCCGATTTTTCCAAGCAAACCTTATTATTTCTCATAGGAATATTTTCCTGCGTCTATCAAAAAAAATAGAGAAGAATCAAAGGGCTGGGTGGTGATTGTCACACTCACAGCTTAGAAGTGTCTCTCTCTCGCTCTGTCTCTGTCTCTCTCTCTCTTTTAAGGGGCAAAAAAAAAAA
>WEKY01051234.1:120916-131712 GCA_013390045.1 Picathartes gymnocephalus
TTTTTTTAAGGGCGTAAATTATTTCTTAGAACACTCGCGGGTTTGTAACTTAACAACGAAAGGAGGAAAAAAGGCAGAGACGGCCGGAGGCTGGACTGGGAGAAGCCCACCGATCCCTGAGTCATAAAAGCGTACAATGAAAGGGCTTTATTGTCTCTCGTTAAGCAGTTCATAAGTGACCCCGTTTATTTCTGAATAGCCATGTTTTGATGACTTATAGTATATGCAAAAACAAACTTTCCCGCGGTGTTTTTTTCTCCGTCATGCTTTTCTTTTCAAACAGCCAGATGATTTTAAAAAGAAAAACACCCAGAAATGATAAATCGCGTCGCATAGCTAATGGCTGGAGGGCGCGTTTACCAATTCATAATCATTTATTCTTGGTGATGTATGACCCTTACTCTTAAATCTCAAAAGCTTCTATTTGAAGGTGTAAATAGCTTTTTCCCCCCTTGCAGTAAACCTTACTGCATTAGCAGTGATTGATCTCCTGTACAATTCGTCCCAGAGTGCTATTTTAGAGGGGGAACACTGGCTTTTGGAGATTAACTGGGGAGCCTGTTACATATTAATGAACCTAGGAGATATACTAACGTTTTGGTAATTTAGTTATTTGTGTCTATAGCTTTCGCCGTTATTTTCTCTTAGACCCCCGCGGTTGTTATATATCGAATTAAAAAGTGGTCCTTCAGCATCATTTTTTCAGTGGCAACTAAATGCCATTTAATGTGAAAAACAAATGTTGACTTGTCTCTTGAAGGAAGTGTGTTTCTTGGCAAGACATCAAAGTGTTTTAAACTGTATTAGAAGGGTTTGTTAGTTTTCTTACCCGGAGCCTACGGTAATGTAAGGAAACAGCCTCTCGCTGGAAGCACCCGTCGGAGGGGGGAGCGGGCGCTGCGCCGTTGCACATAGGTGCAGGCTCGACAGGCGGCTTTAGCTGCAGCAGGAATGCACAGGCACCTCTTCGCCGGGATTACAGCCTTGATTAACGTGCTAATGAATAGGGATGTTAAAGACTTGTCCGGAAACCCGTCTGTGAGAAGGAGGAGTGAGAAACTCCTAGGCTGGGCTTAGCCTGCAGAGAGAGCAACTTCACTAAAATGTCATTAACCTACTGCTCCTTAGCAGACACTCTGGCAAAGAACCTCGGAGATGTCTGAGAAAGAGCTGAGGTGGAAGCAGGGGTTGGAATCCCTGCTGGGCTCTCGCCTCTGCCCTCTCTGCTGATGCGGGACTGCGGAGCGGACGGGGCAGCCTGGGGCCGCCGGGCCGGGCACCGCGCACTCGGCGCCGGGGCAGCCGCTGCCCCACTCCCCGGGGGAAAATAGTGTCGGGGAGATGGCGGGGTAGGGGAGAAAGGAGCCCAGCGGTTTTTTTCAGCGGCTCCGCTCCCTATCAACTTTGACGTCTTTCTCGGATTTATAAATTAGGGTTCATTATCCTCAAAGGTCGTTAAAGTAGGCAGCTCAGCTAAGAATTTATGCGTGCAAACCCGCTCGCTACAGCTGGCTTCACCCTGAGCTGTCTGGTGGGCTCAGGAAGTTGGCAGAGGCTCCAGTCACTCCAGTGGTCAAAGAGGGATAGCGGTCCCTTCTAAACTCCTCCTGGCCATTTGTCGCCGGTAGAAGGGTGAAACTCAGCTGCCCACCAGTCTGGAGAGAGCAGCGAGCAGATCCCCAAGGCAAATGGACCTGCCCTTATTTTTGAAGGAAACAAACACCTTTTTCCCCCCGCGTCCCGTCCTAAAGTTAAACGCTTGTTTAGGACAAACTCGAGAGGTAACAGTCTTTGCGAGAACTTTGT
Organism: Picathartes gymnocephalus; assembly: GCA_013390045.1. Taxonomy (NCBI): domain Eukaryota; kingdom Metazoa; phylum Chordata; class Aves; order Passeriformes; family Picathartidae; genus Picathartes; species Picathartes gymnocephalus. The sequence continues at coordinate 122,723 of WEKY01051234.1, forward strand.
TTTCCCCTTCTTCCTGTGAATAACAAAGTGGTCATAGGCTACTCGGCCAGTTGGCGAGCAGAAAACTTTTGTTTTCTGGGGCGATTTATGTTCTTTATAAATATGTGGTTTGGAAAATAAAAAGAGACTTGAAAACGTTGTTACAATGAAAAAGGACAAATTAGAAGACATTTTCTGTGATCAAAGGAGGAAGAGAAAGCGAGTAGGGGTATTCAAAAAGCTTGACTTATTCACACAACTCCTTTGGAGCCCAGGGGCAACAAGCGTGTCTTACATTGAAAAGGCGGCTCTATTCAGAGTGCAGGTGCGAAGTGGTGTGGCACATTCTGCCACATTATGTAAAGGTTGTTGGAGATTAGTGTTCAGACTTAATAACTAAAGCGCTTGATTTACATTGGAAAAAAGCCCCCTCATCCGTGAAAGCAAAATAATTTAACGCGTGATCATTTCGAGTGCTGCTGATATCCTAATACTTGCATTGTTCTCGGCCAAGTACTAGAGGAGAGCGGATTGATGCTTTTGGGAACCTATCATTTACAGCCACTGAACTCTGCTCAGAACTGGAGGTCTGGAGTGGAGATAAAAAGAGAGGCACAAGAGAAAAGTTTCGCATTAGGGGGGAAAAAATGGAAAAAAAAAAAAAAAACCAGAGAGAGAGAACAATATAAACGTGACAGTTCTTCTCCTCCCCGCAGAGGACTCCATGCCTCCTGTCCGGTGCCAGGGCGAAGCAGCATCCAGGTCTACGGAGACGAAAATTGGGCTCAGGTCTCAGGCTCTTCCCTACTCCGCCTTTCCCCGTCGGAGCAGAATTACTTACCTTACTAATTATTCATATTTATGTAAATGTCATTAGTTAATGTAACTTTCTATAAAAAGATAATCAGGCGAGAACGGAGCATAGGTATTACCTTAAGTGCATTGGCTCTGGTTGTTTCATTCATATGTTAATACACGTGATGCAGTCGTGCCAGGCGTGGGGAGGGTGGAGAGGAGGGGAGAGAAGGAAGGCAAGGGAAAGAAATTAAATAATAATAACAAAGCCCCACAAAGGCTTTAAGTTTGCATGTCGGGACCTAGGAACACGATGCCTTCTGATGCGCTGAACAAAGGGGGACCCGGCGCCGTCCCAGCCGCGGCGGCTGTCCGGGCATTCCGGCAACTTTGGGTGGCTTTTTTGTTTGTTTGTGTCCCCTCCTCTCCTGAAGGAGAATTTTATGCTTCAAACCGTTTCGATCTACCCAAATCCTCGTGCCGAGCCGAGTCCCTCAATTCCCGAACGACCCGAATTAAAGTATCTTTGTACGGGACACCCACCAATTAAAATTGCAATACCTTTTTGCATCTCCGTCTTTAGTGTGTAAGCATTTTAGGGCCATTTCCATAAATTCTCTGAGAGAATAAAGGCTATAATGGGAACAAGGTGAGAAAGCTGTTAACCATTGTTTCAGCAAGAAAAGGTCGTAAGTCAGGCAATTGGTGTCTGACCTGTCAGGATAAGGTATAAAGGCTTTATTCATGCAGTCGCTCACGATTTTCTCAGCTCTTACAAAAGTGTTTTTATGATTCTGTTTTCTTACCTCGTTCCTTAATTAAAAAGCTGAATGATTAGAATAGCACCTGCATAATGTCTGAACGACGCCTGCATACTAATTCGCGAGTCTTTACATCTAGTAATTATAACATAAAATCAGAGATTGAATAAAACAGAAGGATTTTGCCCCTAAAGCCCCGCTAATCCTCTTTTAAAAGAGTCTGCTGAAATAATTCAGAACAGTTTCCGGAAGTTGGATTACCGACTCTTTTTTGACTATTTACAATGAAATGATATTTCACACTTAAAGGACTCTGTATTTCTACAACAGGTTTTTTAAGGTGGCCTGTTTTCTAGACAATAACAATCCAGTGATTCCTTTCTTTTCCTACCCGTTTTTTTCCTCTTCCTCCCAGCGAGATCTTCATCTTTTTCAAGTATATGCGAGGATTAATCTGTCCTCAGGTAGGGATAACAAAATCGCCCCCCTTGAAACCTCCCTTTGACTCCCCACTCCGGGACTCCCCGTGGTGAGGGAAGAGGAAGGGCTGCGGGCGGCAGCCCAGTTGTGCCCAAGTTCAGACGCACCCTGTTTCCCGGCAGCTCGCGGGAGCAGGCGGTGGAGCAAGGAGCTCACATTGCTTCACTGTTGCCCCTACCGAGGACAGAGGATAATTTAAACCAGCAGACACTAGTCAAAAGTTGAAGACTGATTTTTTGTGCGTCTTCCCGAAACAGCTGGGGGGATGATGGGGGAGTGGTGGTGTCCGCGCTTTTGTCTGACTTTCAGGGCGTGCTATAGCAGGTATCCTCAGGGGCAGCAGCGAGGCAGGGGAGGCAAGTGGGGCAAGAGGGAGCTGCTGGCCGCGGGCAACGCCGTCCCGGGGGACTCCCCCAGCCCGGGAGGGCGGAGCAGCCCCGCAGGGCTCGGCCCGGCTCCCACTGCCGGGGGCTCAGCCCGGCCCCCCGGGGTGGCTTCCCCGGTCCAGGCAACCCGCAATGACCCGGAGACGAGTTTTGCGGCAGTATAGAGCCGATCCTCTGGGTAACATTAACTGGAGAGAAAGAAAAGAAAAAATCTGCCGATCTGTTAGAGCTTCCTATTTATTTTAGGAAAAAGGTTTCATTATAGACCGGCGAGCTCCAGCCCGACCATGAGGTTGGCTGCCTCATGACGAAGAAGAAAACGAAGTTGATGCATGGATTTTGAAAGGCGGGAGCTGCTGCCCGCACCCTCTGCAGCTCCGCGGGGTCTCGGTGCCTGAGCCAGAAGAGCCAGCGTGGTCCTGGCCTCGGGGTGGGGTGGATCCAAATGGAGAAGAAGTTGAGAATAAAGTCTGCCTCACAGGAAGTTGCAGAGGTTTCTCTAAGATGTTGCCATCATTAGGAACACCTTAGTCTGTTGTGCTTTTTTTTTTTTTACTGTCAAAGTGTTGCTCTTGCGGTGACTTTTGTCCATACCCCTCCCTCTCCTCCCATAGTGTAATCCTGCAAAAAACTCTGAATCATCTACGAGAAAATGGAGTCAACGTGTCATGCAGCATTAAAAATCTTGGGGCTTTAACCAAAAGCTTTAATTGCTATCCCGGCCCCATTATAACCATGGGAACGACATACTCTACTGGAAACTCGGAAATGTTACATATCGCTTTAGCAGGAGCTGCCCTTGTTTGTTTACTGTAGCTTACTTTCATTTATATCCCACGAATATTATTTCGCTAGGCGACACACGAAAAGACAAAGGGTGTAAATAAACTAACATATGGCCGATAGGTTTTAGAGGAGCTGGAGCCGCTTAGAGAGTCATGTGGGTGATACTGGGAATCCGTCTTCTGTCCTTCCCCCGCTCCCTCATAACCTCCTTCTCCCTGCGTATTCCTTCTACCTTCTCGTGATAAGTCACGTTTGTGTCGCGACCGGCTTTGGGGCACCAGATGGGTTTTCCTTCGGACTGCAAGAATCTGGGCAGCGCAGGGGTGTGGGGAGGGATGGCAGCAGGTCCGTGTGCCTGTGCCTCTACGTGCAGCTGGAGAAAGCCGGTTGACACAGCAAATGTGTGCGGGGATGTGTGTACACACTCACACCAGCCCCGGACACGGTCGCTCCCGGGTGGGGTGCCCGGGCCCGGGAAGGGGCGCGGACCGAACAGGGCCGTTCCGGGCTGGGTGGCCTCTCGGAGCGGGCGGCTGGGGAGGCGCCGGGCAGGGTCGAGCAATCTGGTGCCCACAGAGACACTTGACAAGCTTTTGTTGTTGTTGTTGTTGTTTTCAAACGTAATCAGTTTCAGGATTCTCTCCCAAAATGCCCAACCGGGGTTGAGCCCCGCTCTGTCAGGGAGGTGCAGAGTGTTTAACCGCACGGTGCACCTCCTTCCCCTCCGCTTCTCCCGGTAAGGTGGCGGAAACGGGTCTCGGTTACTGATTCATATTTCTAATCTTCCTTTCCTGAACATACAATGTGCTTTTGTTAAATGAATGGTCTTTAATTAATGCACTTGCACAATGCAGGACTTTGCATGGGGATCGATGATAGGAAGCAACAGGGGATGGTTCCCTCCAAAATGGTTTGTCAGCATTGAGAAAGAAAAGGCAATGTCTATAAAAGGGCCACTAATAATGCCCACACGTCTCTCACCATGTTGTCTGAGGGGACATTCCTTCCCTTGTTGACAGTCAAGTGTAATAAGTACATGTCTTCGCTCCATCATTATAGACCATAGAATTGTATTCTTTAATTAGCATGTACTGTTAGCCCTCCTTTCCTTTATGGGCCAGATTTGTCTTTTACAGACTAGCAAAAATGTTTTCCTTCATTTCTTTTTCTTGAATTCTATTATTTCTTAAATTATTTTCTTTCTTTCTCTCTCTCCCTTCATGTAGTCAAATGTATTCTCTATTGACAGTATTCCTGGCAGCTAAAGCCAACTTTTTGTCATCTGTCTTGTTAGGCAACTTCTTTCAAGTTTTCCTTTTTTTAAAAGGAATCAAGGCAGCGCATGCGCAAGGCGCCCGCCGGGTTCACGCCGCGGTGTGCCCGAGGCTGCTGCATCCCTCCGAACAGCAAAGCTGGCGTTTGTCTTGCGAAGGCAGCTCTGAGCAGGTTCGGGAGCTGCGAAACCCTGGAACGTATTAACAGCGGTCAGGAGAACACGCAAGGCAAAGAAGGTTTTCTTTCAGATTACTTTAGCTGACGAAAGGATTCCCTCTCTTAAAAAAAGAAATAAAATGCCCTAAATCCTCCTTGGAACCTTATAAAAAGGTTATATTTCGCTGTGACGGGGACCCATTCTGGAGGCGGGGAGGCGGGGGAGGAATTCTTCAAAAGAACACTTACATCCCGCGAAACAACAACCCTTCGGGCGGAGGGGAGCAGCAGGCTCTCGGGGTGGCCCCGCTGAAAGCTCACGCCGATTCCCCGAGTGCTGGAGCGCAGCATCCCAGTGTTAGTGTACCCAGAGGGACACAGTGCCTGCGAGGAGCCTGGGTGACATTGCAGAGGGAACCGACACACGCACCCACCCCCCTGGCCAGACAGGGCTCCACCTGGGTGACACTGGGCTCTGTTTCCGCACCCTGCACCTTGGTCAGTGCTTAAAGCACAATTGGTTTGAAGTCTGCGATCTGAAAAATGCTGTCTCAGAAATGAAGCCAAAGAAGGGGTTTGTTTTGTTTTGTTCTTTTAATGGAAATGCCAACCTAAAACGATTAACATTAAAAAAGGTTAAAGACCAACGAAAAACCACATATTAATACTTGATTGTACACCACATTAATAGTACATAGTTTTTGGGAAATTTTTTTCAACTAATATAAAAACCAACAGAAAGAGAACATTGATTACACAGTGTTTTAGGAATGGCTCGGTATCATCAGTACAAACACATATTTTAAAAGTGCACATTTGTAAAAATAACCATAGAAATGAAACGCTTATAAATATTTATTGTAAAAAAACCCCAAATATTAAAAATAAATAGTATGTTCAAGCACACAACAGAACATTGTTTCATTGCCAAACATGTGATAAAAGAAAAATAAGGAATATAAGAAATCTGGAAAGAGGTACAGCATACCAACAATGTAAATGTTTTTCTGCGAGCTACATTTTTCAGAGGCTTCTTCTCTGTACAGTTCACAAAGAATGTGCTAGCTTTTCCCGTAAATATGACAAGATCAAAAAATACTAACAATAATAATAATAATAATAATAATAATACCCACTCCACTCTAATTTGACTCTGTCTTTACTCAGAAAAGGTCCCATTAAATTAATGGTTTGGCTTAGAATGGCAGGATTGGGCTCAGATAATTCTGTAACAACTAAAACAGAAGTACATTGATGAGTTACAACTTCAAGGTATTCATATTCTGAACAGAGCATTGCATGATCTCCAATGAGAAACTACTAAATAAAACTTGATCAGGGAATATTTTCAGTGCAACACCCTTATGTTTATAAAATGAAGATACAAAAGGGATGCAGTTTGACTATCCTTACACGTACGGACAATAAAACTTGAGAGCATATGGAAGCCATCACTTTGAATGCATTAACAACTTCGATACATTGCAGTATATACATGCTTGATAGGTATTCGGACTGTTAAATGATCAAAGAATTTACTCTATGCCTATGCTCTTGCTTTCACTCTACTGGAAAGAAAACATTTGTTGGCCACAGAGTGGAGTTAATGAAAACCAACATTTCTGCCTTCACCCAAAAATCGCATATTGTGCAGAGTGTGTGCAGGAATAATTTGTTAGATGGAAAAGTTCGGAGGATGAAATGCAAAAACAAGGGACATAATTTCAACTTTCGAACTGTAAGGTCATACAGACATCTATGGACATCTGTACATGGTCAGAGTTTCACGCAGACACAGCCACATATATTCAGATGTATGTCTATACACAGGATTCGATAGTTTGGTATTTTCTGCACCCTCTGGGCCCCTAAAGTTATCTTTAAAAGTTTGATTTTATCTCTTTAGAAACGGTTTAAAGCTAACGGGCAGGGTGAGTTTGACAGAGAGGAGAACAAATCGCTGACAAAGAACCTTTTACGTTTCATCAACGTTGTTAGGACGACGAGCAGGAATTTCTCAGATAATAACTCCCACTTCAAAGATTTCTCAGCTCAATAGAAATTGGACCATCCTTTTTATTCAACCACAAGGGCTGGCACTAAAGACGACTCAACTGTTTGAATTTTTTTTCCCCCATGTTTATTTTTCCCCTATTCACTAGGGTACTTGGATAAAATAAACAACAAGACAATTACTGGAACATGGACTTCTAACTTTCCCGGGCCCATGGTCCAGCACCCATGGCCCCGGCCATGCGGGTGTCAAGTTCCTCCGCACCGCGGAGCCTCCGCTCGCTGCCGCGCAGTGACAGCGGGACCGGGCGGAGTGGGAAGCGGGTACGGCCCTCACCCCGCTTTCCAGGTGCTGGGGGTCTTCCGTCAGGATACCTACTCCCTGAGACAGAGGCAGCCCGAGGAGGGAGATCTTCCAGTCCCCATCCTATCTTCCCCTCCCACGTTTGGTGAGGAGGAAAGGGAAGTAATTCTCAGGCTTTGTGACCAGTTTTGCTGCTAGAAGCTGGTCGGACAGGCTAGGGACAGCGGGCGGGAGCTCCTGCCGAGCTTGGGGGGCTGGCACTCCCTTACTTTGGGGAGAAAGAGACCAGGGCTATAGCATAGGAATGGAGCCCACCTCGGGGGGAGGGTGAAGCCCAGCAAAACCCAGCTTCGCCGAAGTGCATTAGGTGGAGGAGGTCTATTTCTAGCGGGGAGCAGATTGAGTGTATTAAGCTAGCATGAAACCAAAGGTCAGTGCAAATGTATCTTAATAGACTGTCTCAAATGGAGTGTGCCTCCTTTGAAGGCCGCTTGCTATTGCTGTCCTCATTACCATAGCGATCCTAACGTGGCATGCTGATGCACCATAAAACTCACACTTTCAACCCCAAAATCAGGCCCTTTGAACAACCCGAGCTTGATTAGACCTTTCTCCTTTTCTTTCCCCCCTTAAAAACCATTTCCTTGCCTTTAGAAACGCGCCCTCAAATCCCAAATGCATTCTCTGATCCTGGCAGAAAGCAGAAACAAAAGTGAGCTGAGGCGACGGTTCAAGCGGGCCTTTTCTTCCTGACAGTCTTATCCATTTTTATTATGGTCTGGAACAAGTGCCCTGTTCGCGTGGGTTTTGTTTACCGGAAATTAAATGAAAATGATTTAGTTCACGTCAAACAAAAATATATACTTGTATACACAAGAAAAAGGGCCTGTTAGACGTAAATATTATGTCCTTAATGAAAAGACTGGACGGGCTCCAGACTTCGCCTTTCACTATTTAAGTATGACTTGCCTATCGCCATAGAAATCCTAACTTACCATGAAGATTCACCGTTGTGAAGAAATACTTCTTTGTGCGAGCTTGCTTTGATGTCTAAGGCATAAGATTCAGGCTTTCAGCTGCGTCTGTCTAGATTACCTTGAGAGCAACGGGGTAGACATCTGTAACAAGCAAATGAAAAATTAAAAGTGATTAGCCTGCACATCCAAATACTTTTGTAAATAGAGAAATAAAAAAATAAACAGATCTCAGGACATGGTGGAAACATCCTCCCTACCCGCATCTGGATTCTGCACTTCCCGATTTCCATGACACAAATTACAGGGACTGGAGAGGGGCACAACTCTCCCCTGTTTAGGCTCCTCTTTCACACATCGCTCTCACCTAGTTGACTCCCTAAGTATGTTCCCGGTAGCGACATGTTGGTGTCACTATCCGTGGTGTTTAAATACAAAAGTTGTTGAGTTTGGGCGAATGAAGAAAGGAACGCCGGCTTGGTGCCGTGGGAGAAGGGAAAGCACTGGGCACTGGGGTGTTTTCAGTCACTGACCAGCTATTTATTTTCCTGTAGTTTTTATATTTCTAGGTATCAACATACACGTGTGTATGTGTGTGCGTTTACAGTTGTACACACACAGTAACCCCAGTCACCTGGGTGCAGAGGTGATCTGTCAGACACGAGAGGATGCGGCTACAGCAGCCTTCTGTCTGCTCTCCGCAAGCCATGGAAACCCCTCCCAGCAGCCCATGCTATTTATTTGCTGATACTATCTGGTATTCTTAAACATCATTAAAGTAATTAAAACGGCACCATTCGGTAGTTTCAAGCTACCCCAGTGGAGAGGTTTGTTTATTTGTTTTGGGGTTTGTTTATTTTTTTACCCCCCTCCCTTCTTTCTCTGAACCAGTGCAGTGAACCCTGTAGGTTTGAGACTCTGGGACAGGATGGAGATGCTAAAGCCGCGTTGTGGGAGCGGTTCATTTCTCCTCGGGGCTGTTGGCAGGGCAGAGCCGCGGAGTGGCGGCCCCAGGTCCCGGCGCTGCCCGGGGCTGCCCGGCCCCCGCCCTGGCAGTGACGTCAGAGAATGCCCCCCCCCA
>WEKY01051236.1:0-21701 GCA_013390045.1 Picathartes gymnocephalus
ATAAAACTCATTAAAACACAACATTGAGACCTCTGAGATCAGAATATCCCAAGGCAGAGAAGGAAATTTTGGCTTCGATGTCATTTTTTTTGCAGCAGGTTATAAAGCCTGGAGGCCTCAGGAAAGCACCAAAAGCACCACAGAGATCCAAGAACTGCCCCAAATAGTCCCTTCATTCAGCAAAACCCCATTTTTCCCCCTCCCCGGCAGGATCTCTGGCATGCCATGGATTCACCCGTGTGATAAATGGAGCTTTTCTGCGTCAAAGGGGTCGATTGAGGGGCTGTGGCGCAGGGAAATAAGCGGGGTCTGTGGGACTGGCCCAGTTAAATCAATATTTTCCCTGCTCCGAGCGGAGTCGTGTGCCCCGTGTTTGCCTTGGCCGCGGAACGTGCTCGGGAACAGTCGGGATTTTCAGGGAGCACAGATCCCAAATTCAGGGTGTGCAGCTGAGCATTCCCAGGACAATGAGGGCTGTTGGTGTTGGCACCAAGCCAAGGCAGAGGGGAAAAAAAAAAAAAAATGGAATGAAATATCCGAGTTGAAAAAAATCCATCTCAACATTCCAGAGGTTGGAGGCAAATCCTAGCTTGGAGCGTCTTTTGGGAATAGCGCAAAACCCTTCCTGCTTCCAAAGCCTCTTCATCCAGAGAGCAAATGTAGAGCTGCCATAGAAGTTGGGTAAAAACCTCCACTCACCCATGAAAAAACCCAGTAAAACTAAAAAATAAATAAAAATCGCACTTTTAGAAAGGAATGCACTCCCTGATTTTGGTTTTGAAATAAAATCACACAACAAATGAATGCATTCCTTGATTTTCGGTTTTGAAAACAATTACAATCACACAACTAAGAAACGAATTCCCTGATCTTGGTTTTGTAACCAATTAAAATCGCACAACGAAGCAGCACATTCCCTGATTTTGGTTTTGAAATAAAATCACACAACAAAGGAATGCATTCCTTGAGTTTGGTTTTGAAATACATCAAAATCATACAACAAAGAAGTGCATTCCCTGATTTTGAAGGAAATTAAAATCTTAGAGCAAATGAATGAATTCCCTGATTTTGGTTTTGAAATAAATCGAAATCACGAGGAATGCTTTATTCCCCTTCATTTCTGCCTTCTTATCCCTGGAGGACTTTATGATTCCAGAGTGAGATCTGGATTATCAGAATATTTGCCCACCCCCCATCCCTGAAAGTGCCCAGGGCCAGACCGGAGCACCACGGGACAGTGGGGGAACCTAAAGGTGCCTCCAACCCAAATCATTCCATGGATTTCGGATCAGCCGTGGATGCGGAGACCAGCACAGGGAATGGCCTCGATGGTGAAATGGCAGCATCGCCCTGCCCCTGGAATATTTTTCCCAAGGAATCTGGAACTGGTTCTGTCCCCACAGGTAACACAGCCCCAGCCCCACGCTGCCCTTGGAATATTTTTCCCATGGAATTCTGAACAACAGATCCTGTCACCACAGGGACCACACGGCCCTTGGAATATTTCTCACATGGAATTTCGAACGGATCCTGCCACCACGGGGGTCTCACAGACCCAGCTCCACCCTGCCCCGAGCTGGGAGGCTGCAGGGAGAGAATTCCATGGGATTTCACCCATGGAAGAGGAGAGGGATTGGCGCTGGGATTAAAGGCTGGGAGTCCTGATGGCTTTTGGGGGAGTTCACTGGAACCTGGGGGTTTTGTTATCCCACCCCATCCCTCCTCTTCCAACCCCAGCACAAAAACTCATGGCAGGTCCAGCATTTCGGGGGGGTAAAAGCTGTGGAAAATTCCAACGAATCCATTTGCCAGGTCAGGGAGATTCCTGCCAGCTGGGGCTCGGGGTTATCGCTGCTCCTGCTGCACATTCCATGCAAATATTAAAGGAGATTTTAAAGCTGTGCCTGAAGTGCATCCACCCAAAACCTTCCACTCCTCGCCAGCTTCTCTATCTGGAAAACTCAGAATTTAAAATGTTCTCCAACTCACAAGCAGCACTTTCTGCCCAGATACCTGGAAAAAATCTGCTTTTCTTCCCGGGGCTGAAAGTGCAAAATCAGTTCTCGGAGGCACTGAAGCAATAAAAGAATAAAAAACCCTCTCCAGTGGAGCTTCCTGAGGCACCAGCAGGGTTTAGCTCCTGTTTTAGTGGATTTTGGGAATAACAGTGTGGAGAACCCTGCTCCCATCAGAGTGGGCATGGCCCATCACCCAAGGAAAGATCTCACCTGCTGCTCAATAATCTCATTTATTTGGGCACATCACAGCAGAAGAGTTTGCTGTGTTTGTTTTCAACATTCTTATCTTTTTAGGGAGGAATGGGCGGTGATAATTTGGGGATTTAAGAGGGATTTTGCCTTGTAACTCACACAGAAGTCTAAAAGGAGATATTTGGATAAATAATCTCTCATAATCCCAATAATCTCATTTATTTGGGCACATCACAGCAGAAGAGTTTGCTGTGTTTGTTTTCAACATTCTTATCTTTTTAGGGAGGAATGGGCGGTGATAATTTGGGGATTTAAGAGGGATTTTGCCTTGTAACTCACACAGAAATGTAAAAGGAGAGTTTTGGATAAAGCACAGGGAGGCACAGCTCGCACTGTGCCCAAGGAGAGCCCAACGAGGCCGATCTGGGAGGGAATTAAAGCCGAATTTTCCTGGGAGAACCTTTTACCTTGAGGAAGAGCACGGCCACGAAGGCGATGGTGAAGGTGATCATCACTTTGGTGTATTCCTCTGCTGGCAGCTTCTCCAGGGGTGGCAAAGATCCCTGGGGAAAATGGGAGAAGGGAGAAGGTCTGAGCCCCAAACACTCAGGGCACCCACAGAGAGGGGTCCCAGGTTCAGGCAGAGCAGGGAATGATGGATTCCCACCGGCAGCAGCATCACAGGGATATTGTTTTCCTCCTGCTGTTCCCACTCCATGGGCAAAGCCCTACCTAAATGAGAACTTTTAAGATTTTAATTTCCACTTTTTCCACCCCGCCCCCGGGATTTTCCTGCTCTTTTCTCTGGAGGGAGAAGCTCCGGACCATGATCCCAGGGCCTTAAATCAGTGTCTCCATCCTTCCCTAGGAATGTGATGGTTCCATGAACTCAGAACAACATTGGGGTGGGACTTATTAAACACGACTGTTAAATAAAGATGAAAATTGAGGCATTTTCCACGCAGGCAGCTCCACCTGAATCGCTTTGCTCTGCAATTTGCATCCATCAGATGCCTACAAGGAGAAGCAAGGTGTAATTTTAAGGAACACGGGAGCTGTCAGTCAGGAACAGCGCAGGGGACAGCACAGAAACCCCTCCTTGCTGTCACACTGAGCAGTTCTGGGTGTTCCAGAGGGGTCAGAGGAGCTGCCCAGCCATGGAAGGGGAATTCAAAGTAGTTCCCAGTGTGGAAAAGGAGCAGAGCTGGGTCCAGACCTACCCTGCCATCCACAGGCTGGAGGCTGAGGTAGGTGGGCACCTCGATGGAGGAGCTGCACAGGGTGAGGATGCTCAGGCAGAAATCCAGCAGCTGCAGCGCCAGCAGGGACATCCTGGAGTGGCCCTGCTCAGGGGACAGGAACTGGGTTACAATCACGGGGTCACTTCTGCGGATCATTCACACTTCACACAGAGCCCGTGATTGGTTTACACCGAGTCTAAACCACTGAATTCCCTCAAATTCAACCCAAACCTGCCCTTCTGTTGGCCCAAAGAGAGAGCAAAGGGTTTGTGGGGCTTCATCTGAGCTCCTCTGGCCGGAGCAGTGACAACCCCGGTTTATCTCCAGTAACCCCCTCCTGTCAGGGGCACATCCAGAGCCACCCCCCCCAAAAGGAGGAGAAGATCAACATTCCCAGGCAGGGGAAAATAAATATCCCAGCTGTCACTGGTTTCCTTCAGCCTCCAGGGATGGCACCCTGTCTCCAGCCTGGAGAAAACACCTCACATCTGGATTCAAGGTCCTAAAGGTCTTTTCCAAACGAAAGGATTCCATGAAGAACCACAGCCCCAGGTAACAATCCTTCATTCCCACCTAAAGGATTCCATGAAGAACCACACCAAGGCAACAACCCTTTGTTCTATCCTACAAATTTCCATGACAAATCACAGTCCAAGATAATGATCCTTTATTCCCACCTAAAGGATTCCATGAAGAACCACAGCCCAAGGCAATGATCCTTGACTCCAAACGAAAGGATTCCATGAAGAACCATAGCCCAGGGTAACAATCCTTTATTCCATCCTTTCAGGATCCTAAAGGTCTTTCCCATCCTCAAGGATTCCATGAAGAACCACAGCCTAAGGCAATGATCCTTTATTCCATCCTAAATAATTCCATGCAGAACCAGCCCAAGGGAATGATCCTTTATTCCAACTTTCCAGGATCCTAAATGTCTTTTGCATCCTAAATTATTCTACAAAGAACTACAGCCCCAGGTAACGATCCTTCCCATCTAAAGGATTCCATGAAGAACCACAGCCCAAGATAACAACCCTTTATTCTATCCTACAAATTTCCATGAAGCACCACAGCCCAGGGTAATGATCCTTTATTCCATCCTAAATCATTCCATGAAGCACCACAGCCCAAGGCAATGATCCTTCATTCCATCCTAAAGGATTCCATGAAGCACCACCCCAAGATAACAACCCTTTATTCTATCCTACAAATTTCCATGACAAACCACAGCCCAAAGCAATGATCCTTTATTCCATCCTAAAGGATTCCATGAAGAACCAGCCCAAGGCAATGATCCTTCATTCCCACCTAAAGGATTCCATGAAGCACCACAGCCCAAGGCAATGATCCTTTATTCCATCCTAAAGGATTCCATGAAGAACCAGCCCAAGGCAATGATCCTTCATTCCCACCTAAAGGATTCCATGAAGCACCACAGCCCAAGGCAATGATCCTTTATTCCATCCTAAAGGATTCCATGAAGAACCAGCCCAAGGCAATGATCCTTCATTCCAAACGAAAGGATTCCATGAAGCACCACAGCCCAAGGCAATGATCCTTCATTCCCACCTAAAGGATTCCGCGAAGCTCCACAGCTCAGGGCAATGATCCTTTATTCCATCCTGAATAATTCCATGAAGAACCACAGCCCAAGGCAACGATCCTTCACTCCAAGGATCCCCCAGGAGCCCCCAGGGGAGCTGTCACCCACCGTGTGGCCCAGGGAGGACACGGAGATGATCACCGGGACCTGGATGTAGGAGCTGAACATGGTCAGGAGGCTGAGGAGGAAATCGATGCCTTGCAGAGCCAGGAAGGGGATCAGGAGCCGCTCCCTCTTCTGAGGAGGAAAAGCAGGGCTGGTTATTTCCATTCCAAGTGGGAAATGAGACCAAGCTGGCAACACCCGGAAGGTGCTCCAAGAATTAACACTTCCCTGGAATTGCTGATTTCAGTGACAACTGATACAGACAAAACAGGGCATCAACGCTGATTTTTTTTCCACTCCTTTGGAAAACTCCTGTGAATTTGCACTCTGTGACATTGGCATTTCCCATCAGAGTTTTCATCCCACTGTCCCTGAAATTTACCTCTACAGAGGGAGAACTGGGTTATTTGGGTGCTATTTAATACTTATAATTCTGCCACCATCAGATTCCTGGGATCTGCACCCCAAGGCCTGGTCGTTCCTCCTCCTGAGCGGGGAAATGAGTCCCTGGTGCAACAGGGCAGTGACAGTTCCTCTCACGAGGCAAGAAAACCTTTCCGAATCATAAAATTTCCTTTACTTAACACCCAAAATAGCCTGGATGGAAAATGTTGCCCGGATTTGGCAAATCCGAGTGTTTGAAGCTCTTCACAAGAACCTGAGGCTTCAAACGAGTCCCTCTCCCCCTCTGGAACCAGGAGAGACTTTTCTGCCTTTTTTCCTGGGTGATTCTGGGATATTTTTTTTTCTGTCTCTTTTCCTGTGTGATTCTGGAATTTTACCTGCTTTTTCCCTGAGTGATCCTGGGATTTTTATCTGCTTTTTCCCCTCTGTGATTCTGGGATTTTTATCTGCCTTCTTCCCTGTGTGATTCTGGGATTTTTATCTGCCTTTTTTCTCTGTGAATATGGGATTCTGTGGTTTTTATCTGCATTTTTCTCTGTATTATTCTCTGATTCTGGGGGTTTTTCTGCTTTTTTTTGACCGTAATTCCAGTGAGCTCCATCCAAACCTTCTGGATGTCATTTTTGGGTAAGGTACCTTGAGCACCCCGAGCACAAGGTGGAAGCTGATGACAAACAACACGAGGATCAGCAGGAAACTGGTGGTGACATCAGCTGGAAAGGATAAAAAGGACAAAAGGAATCACCACATCACCAAAAGATGCCCCAACTCCATCACACCCACAAGGGAGGGTTCAACCTGGCACAAAGAACAGTGTCTGTGGAGGAATTAATGCCATGCAGCTGCAATTAACCCTCTATTTCCCTTTTTACACCCATTTTTCAGGTCTCTCTGAAGTTCCTATATCCACCAGACCACGTGGGTTGGGGGAAACAAGGAGTGAAATGTTAAATATCCCAGGCTACAATATGAAGTATAAAACAAAACAAAAAAACCCAAAGCAAACAAAAACAAAACAACCCAAACCAACCAACCAACCAAAAAAAAAAAAAACAAATGACGACAAAACCCAAAACCAAACAAAAAAAAACCACAAAACAAAAAAAAACAAATGACGACAAAACCCAAAACCAAACAAAAAAAAAAAAAAACAAATGACGACAAAACCACAAACCAAACAAACAAAAACCACAAAATCAAACAAAACAAATGACAACAAAATCACAAACAAAAAAAAAAAACAAACAACAAAAAAAACCAAAAAAACCCACCACACCCCAAAAATGAAAACAAAACCAAACAAAAAAAAAAAAAAAAAAAAAAAAAAAACAAAAAAAAAAAAAAACAAAAAAACCCCCCCCCCCCCCAAAAAAAAAAAAAAAACAAAAAAAAAAAAAAAAAAAAAAAAAAACAAAAACCCAAAAAAACAACAACAAAACAGAGGGCTTTTGGATCATAACTCTGAACTGGAAACTATTTAGAGATTTACAGGCAGATAAAGGAAGCAGCATGAAAATGCTGGAGGAGCTCCAGGGAATCTCAGAGAAGAGCAGGGATTTTAACCCCCCCGCCACTGGTGAGGCCAGGGGGGATCTCTTTCCCCCCAGCTCTGGGATGCAGGGACACCTCAGAAATACAACAGGAGGGAGCTGAGGGTGATTTTTGGGAGCTGCTTTGGGTGCACAGGTGATGTTCTATATCCATGGAGTTCCTGCTCAACCTTTGCCTGGAAGGAATTTTCCCTCCTGGAATCACAGCCTGTCCTGCTGCTGATTCTCCTCTCCAGAGGCAAAACTCCTGCTTTTCTTTTCAATCTGCCTCTGCACAACCTTTCCCAGAGCCTCCTCCAACTCCTTTCCTTCTGCTTCACCTGAGTTTAAAACAGCAGGTTGGGTTCTTCAGCTCCCAAATGCTTCAAGGAAGGGTTTAGTTTTGTTAGAAATGAGCCAAATTTTTAATTTTTCTGTCATTTTTTAAAGCAGCTGGTCCTTCCCATAGGTGCACAGGACTGATGATCCCTTCCAGCTGAGGATATTCGATGATTCCATGGATAAATCCAGTGCCTAACTCTGTTTTATCCATCACCCTCCCATTGTTTTCATAAAGAACTCTGGGAATTGTGCCTCTAGAATTCCAGCTGCTCTGAAATCCTTCACTGCTCCATAGCACCGATTTTGCCCCAGGAAAATTCATCTCCATCTCCCTCAGCTCTGAGTGTTCACCTGGAGCTTTGGTCCCCCTTTGGTGAGGGAAGATTTCAGTGCTTGGGCAGACCCCAAATCATCCTTTATTCCCTCTCTAGAAGTGGATATTCTTTATTCTACTGAATATTTTTTTTATTCCGGTGAATATTTCTTTATTAAAATTCTTTTGTTGTTGCCAACAGAATAAAATCATTCCCACAGAAGTCAAGGCAGAGAGAGCTGTCCCGGTTTTTCAGGCAGGTGACCCCAACACTGATAACTGTCACAGCTTTATCGGAATTTGGACATTTGCTGTGTTAAGGGGGAAATGCAAAGATTCCACCCAGGGCAAAGGGACACAAATCTACCCCCAGCTCAAGAAAGGACTAAAAATGTCACTGAGAAGCTCTGGAACAATTCCAGGTTTGTCGAAGACCTTCCTGAGCCACATCTGGGCAGGTGGCAGCAGCAGTGCCACCCCTCCCACCCTCCCTCTGCTGACAGAAGTCATTTAAACGCAATTTAAAATAATTTCAATTGATACAAAAGGGATTTTAAATTCCCCTGCTGTCCCCTCGTTGAGTCTCCCCCAGAAATGAGCTTTGCTGATGGGAAACTTTCGGTGTGGGAAGAAGCTCTGCCCAGCACTTCCTCCCCCCAGCACGAGGGGCCTCTTCCTTCCTCAGGCTGGGGGGCAAAACCCTCTGGGGAGGCTGCAGCCCCCCAGGAAACCCAAAAAAAGCTGATCCTGAGGGGGAATGGGGCAGCACGACAGGGGTGGGATCCAGGGAATGATCCCAGTTATCCACTTGTCCTGCACCAGGAAAGGAGGGGTGTGATGGGGCAAAGCTCTTCCTCAGAACCTGATAAAGCCCCAGCGCAGGAGCTGCTCCTCTCCGAGCCATGGGAATTGAGACCCAGAGGGGGAAGAAATCCCAGAAAACAGTGAAGAGAGAACCCCCAAACTCAGCAAAGTCCGAGGGAGAGCAAGGAGGGACAGGGGGAAGGGCTTTGCCTCCTGAGAAAGTCAGGAACACAAAGGGCAGCTCCCTCCAAAGCAGCCACTGCTGCTTTCCTTCTGCTCCCAGGGGTGGGAAAAGCTGGAATTCCAAGGCAGAACAACAACCCCACCTTGGAGGAGCAAGGGAGTAGAACCAAGGCTGGGATGTGGCGCACCAAGAGCCAAAGATCAACAGGGAACAGCCTAAACCCAAACCAGAGCTTAACTAAGGAGCCACACTCAGACTTTTTGGGACCAGCCCTCAAGGAGCCAATCCCAATCCCATTAAAACCCAAACTCCCAAAGCCTTTTCCATAAAGGAGCCAATTCCACTAAAACCCAAACTGCCCCAAGACTTTTCCCAAAAAGAGCCAATCCCAACCCCATTAAAACCCAACCTCCCAAAGCCTTTTCCATAAAGGAGCCCCTTCCACTAAAACCCAAACTCCCAAAGGAGCCAATCCCAACCCCATTAAAACCCAAAATCCCAAAACCTTTTTCCCTAAAGGAGCCAATCCCAATCCCATTAAAACCCAAACTCCCAAAGGAGCCAATCCCAATCCCACTAAAACCCAAACGCCCAAAGCCTTTTCTCTAAAAGAACCAATCCCAATGCCATTAAAACCCAAATTCCCAAAGGAGCCAGTCCCAATCCCATTAAAACCCAAACTCCCAAAGCCTTTTCCCCCAGGTTTCTCCCAGCACCAGCACTCAGGGTTTTGCCCAGAGAGGATTTCTCTCTTTTCCCAGCTCCAGCACTGCTGTGTTTTCCTGCCTCTCTCCATCCATGGGCTCCTGCTCCCACTCTCTGGCAGGATCCCTAATTAGTTGGGGAGTGGCCATTCCCAGCTAATTGCCCAGCTGGGTTTTCCAAGCAGAACCTGGATCAAAAACCCCCAAACAAAACAACAAAGAAATAAAACCCCCACAACCCCACAAACACAAAGGGATGGAAAGAAAAGGAAAACAGAGGGAAAAAACTTCCCAAGAACTGGCTCTTGTTTGTTCCCAGGAAACAGAGTCATCCTCCCTGCTGGCAGCAGGGATGGGTCGGTGCCAAAAAAACAACAAGAAAACACAAACAAAACCCCCCCCAAAAAAACCCAAAATGAAAAAATAAAATAAAAAAAAAGATCCCAAACAAACAAGAAACCAACCAAACAAAAACCCAACCAAACAAAAACCCAAATAAATAAAAAAACCCAACCAAACACAACCCCGAACCAACAAACAAAAACAACAAAAAAACCCCAAAACCAACCAAACAAAAAACCTCAAGCAAACAAACAAAAACCAAAAAAAATGAAAACCCAAACAAAAAACCCAAATAAACAAAAACCCCAAACAAACAAAAACCCAACCAAACAACAACAACAACAAAAAAAACCCCAAACAAACAAGCAAAAGCCCCGAACCAACAAACAAAAAACTGCCACCACCAAAAAAACCCTCAAGAAAACAACAAAAAAACCAAAAAACAAAAAAAGAACCCAAACAAAACCCCAAACAAAACTCCCAAACAAACAAACAAACAAAACCCCCCAAAACCAAACAAAAAACCAACAAAAAACCCAACCCAAACAACAAAACAACCCAACCCCCCCCCCAAAACAGCAAAACAACCAAACCATGAAAGAGGAAGGAAACCGTTGAGGTCACACTTGCGTCAAGTTCTTCAATTCCCATCACAGATTAAAAGTGGGAACTTGTTTTACAGGAATGGATGGGTGGATGGAGGGGTGGATGGATGCATGGACGGACGGATGGATGGATGGATGGATGGATGGATGGATGGATGGATGGATGGATGGATGGATGGATGGATGGAGGGATGGAGGGATGGAGGGATGGAGGGATGGATGGATGGATGGATGCATGGATGGATGCATGGATGGATGGAGGGATGGATGGGTGGATGCTCCCAGTTTTCTCGTGCTGACCCCAGCCCTGGCCCTGGAGCCAGCTGGGTTTTTCCCTGCTGGATTATTCCCTGCTGGGTTATTTCCTGGGAAAGCTCTGCAGGAAGTGGTTTCCACCCTGCACTGGGGGCTGAGCTGAGCAGAGCAGCCTCCAACCCTGCCACGGGAATATTTGGGAATAACGCTCCATGGGAAATGTGGGAACCATTGCACTGCCCCTTGCTCAGGTTCCTCGCAGCAGGACTCACCTAAATTCCCATTTTTTGCTCACTGCTGATGCCCTTCCCCTTGGAACTGGGTGATTAAAGCCCCTTCCCACCCCGACATTCCATGATTCTGTTGGATGAACCAAACCTTTGAGCGCTGAGGTCAAACAGCCCTGGGGATCCAGTGGTGCCCCTTTCCTTGGAAAAACACGAACCCAGCTTTTATAACTTCACCAGGCAGTGCCTACTCCTGGTTTGGTGATTTTCCCTGTTTCTGACTCCCACCCTGGGCACGGCAGAATTTGGAATTTACAGGAATCTCTACTCAACCTCCTTTTCCTCCACGTACAGGAAATTTTCAGCCCAGGGAAAGCCACTCTGGAAAAGCAGGGAACAGCAATTCCTGGCTGCCAGGGGCTGTGTTTTTCTCTCCGTGGGCATGGAGGGGGCAGGGATGGGGACCCTGAGTTCCTTCTTTTGCTCCCAGGGTTGTCTGAGCTTGTGGTTTTACTCGGAAAATGACTCAAGAAAGGAAAATCCCCCTCCTGCTGTTGTTGTTTCCAAACAGCTCCTGCAGAATATCCTGGATGGACAATATTGGAGGGTTTGGGAGTTGGCTTTTTAAGATGGCGCCTCATGAGACAGCTCCAGGTCTTGGCAAGGATCTGAGCTGGATCCTCCAGAGGAATTCAATTCTTCAGGAATTGTGAGCTATGGGGCAGCTTGGCTGCCTCTTCCAGCCACCAGGGGCTGGGAAAGTCTGGGAATGAGGCTCACAGGGCGAGGGAGGGGCGGTGTGGCTCTGTCCAGCTGGGAGGAAGGAGCTCCATGGGAATGATTCCATGGGAATGGCTCCACGTCCATGGAAATGCCTCCATGGGAATGGCTTCATGGGAATGGCTTCATGTCCATAGAAATGGTTCCACGGGAAATGGTTCCATGGGAATAGCTCCATGGGAATGGCTCCACAGGAATGGTTCCATGGGAATGGTTCCACGGGAATGGTTCCATGGGAATAGCTCCATGGGAATGGCTCCACAGGAATGGTTCCATGGGAATGGTTCCATGGGAATGAGTCCATGGGAATGGCCCCATGGAGATGATTCCATGGGAATGGCTCCATGGAAATGACTCCACGTCCATGGAAATGCCTCCATGGGAATGGCTTCATGGGAATGGCTCCACAGGAATAGTTCCATGGGAATGGCCCCATGGGAATGGTTCCATGGAAATGGCTCCATGTCCACGGGAATGGTTCCATGGGAATGGCTCCATGGGAATGATTTCAAGGGAATGGCTCCATGGAAACGGCTCCATGTCCATGGAAATGGCTCCATGGAAATGGTTCCATGGGAATGGCTCCATGGAAATGGCTCCATGTCTATGGAAATGGTTCCATGGAAATGGTTCCATGGGAATGGTTCCATGGGAATAGCTCCATGGAAATAATTCCATGGAAGTGGCTGCATGGAAGTGGCCCCATGGAAATGGTTCCATGGAAATGGTTCCATGGGAATGGTTCCATGGGAATAGCTCCATGGAAATAATTCCATGGAAGTGGCTGCATGGAAGTGGCCCCATGGAAATGGTTCCATGGAAATGGTTCCATGGGAATGGTTCCATGGGAATAGCTCCATGGAAATAATTCCATGGAAGTGGCTGCATGGAAGTGGCCCCATGGAAATGGTTCCATGGAAATGGTTCCATGGGAATGGCTCCTTGGGAATGGTTCCACAGGAATGGCTCCACAGGAATGGCTCCATGGAAATGATTCCACGGAAATGGTTCCACAGGAATAATTCCATGGAAATGGCTCCATGGGAATGGCACCATGGAAATGTCTCCACAGGAATGGTTCCACGGGAATGGGTCCATGGGAATGATTCCATGGGAATGGCCCCATGGAAATGGCTCCATGGGAATGGGTCCATGGGAATGATTCCATGGGAATGGTTCCACAGGAATGGCTCCATGGGAAGGGCTCCGTGGCATGGAGGGGTGCTGGTGGCAATGTCCCACAGCCCACACATCCATGGGATTACTGTGGGTGGGATTTGTCCCCTCTGTCCATTGGGGAGTTCTTGGACACTTCAGTGTTTCCCTGGAAATGCCCAGAATGTGAAGGAAGTCAGGAGTGTGTGTGAGGCTGGGGAAAAGGGAGAGCAAGGGAAACCAGGACTGCCAGGGGAATCCACAGGAGATTCCAGAGGGAGCTGGAGGACTCCGAGGGTGCTGCAGAGTTTGGGCTGATCCTCTGAAAGAAAAGCTTCCCTGGGCTCCACATTAATCTCCAACAACTCAACAAAGCCTTGGCTTAAAGCAAACCCCAAACAGAGCCTAAATTCCCTCCCAAGGTTTTGAGAATTCCAAATTCTTTGGTGGAAAAGGCAGAGGGAGCAATGCAGGACGAAGGGATCCCTCCCTGGCCCACTGGCTTCCCAGCATTCCCAGGACCCACCAATTCTGTAATAATCCTTGTCCAGGTCTTTGCAGAAGCCCTTCCCGTTGGCCACCTCCAGGGAATACTTGATCAGCAGCAGGACACTCATGACCTGGAGAACAAAGGAAAAACACAGTTCAGCGGCCTTGGGCCAAATTCCCAGCAGTGGATTTATCTCCAGGGAACATTGGACAGACGAATCTCCAAGTGAGCGGAACACAAAGGGTTTAAATCCCAGGAAATACTGAGACTAAAGTTATCACTTTATTCATATTTTGGGTTTAACTGCCAGCAGAAGCAGGATGGAGAAATGACAAAGTCAGTGAGTTTTGTTTCAATGGTTTTTATCCTGGCTTCATGTTTTGAAATTGCCTTTTGCTCCAGAGTTGAGGGGAAATGTAAGACCAATATTCCAAAGTGTAAAAAGAAACACAAAAAAGATTCAAGAACTCCCTGTAAGTGTATCTGTGCCACTCCATTGACAAAACTACCACTTTCCTTCTTTCATCGTTTGAGGAAAATCTCCAGATGTTCTTTTTTGTCATTGAACCAGAATGAATTTCCCCACGTTTCCCAGCTGGACCATCAAACCCCAAACTCCAGGGTCCATTCTGTCCTGAGCTGAGCAAGCTGGGAGACGGAGGGAGGTCCAGAGCTGCGGGCTCAGTCCTGGCCCTGAACTCCTGCACTCCCCCCGGGATGGTTAATAGTGAAAAATCCTCCTCTGAGCCCAGCTCAGGAGATCTCCATGGAATCACAGAGTCACAGAAAGGATGGAGCTTGCTGGGTTATTCCCTGTTGCCATCCTGGGAAAGCTCTGCAGGAAGGGGTTTGCACCCTGCACCAGGGGCTGAGCTGAGCAGAGCAGCCTCCAGCCCCGCAACGGGAATATTTGGGAATAACGCTCCATGGGAAACATGGGAATCATTGCCCACATTTGGAAGGGATTTGCCTGTGGGTTGGAAGGGATTGGAAAGCTCATCCCATCCCACCCCTGCCACGGGCAGGGACACCTCCCACTGTCCCAGGGTGCTCTAAGCCCCAGTGTCCAGCCTGGCCTGGGACACTGCCAGGGATCCAGGGGCAGCCACAGCAAATCTGTCTATCCCTGAGTGTCCCTGTCTGTCCCCATCCATCCCTGGGTGTCCCAGTCCATCCCTGTGTGTCCCCATCCATCCCTGGGTGTCCCAGTCCATCCCTGTGTGTCCCTGTCCATCCCTGGGTGTCCCTGTCNGGCCCCATGGAAATGGTTCCATGGAAATGGTTCCATGGGAATGGCTCCTTGGGAATGGTTCCACAGGAATGGCTCCACAGGAATGGCTCCATGGAAATGATTCCACGGAAATGGTTCCACAGGAATAATTCCATGGAAATGGCTCCATGGGAATGGCACCATGGAAATGTCTCCACAGGAATGGTTCCACGGGAATGGGTCCATGGGAATGATTCCATGGGAATGGCCCCATGGAAATGGCTCCATGGGAATGGGTCCATGGGAATGATTCCATGGGAATGGTTCCACAGGAATGGCTCCATGGGAAGGGCTCCGTGGCATGGAGGGGTGCTGGTGGCAATGTCCCACAGCCCACACATCCATGGGATTACTGTGGGTGGGATTTGTCCCCTCTGTCCATTGGGGAGTTCTTGGACACTTCAGTGTTTCCCTGGAAATGCCCAGAATGTGAAGGAAGTCAGGAGTGTGTGTGAGGCTGGGGAAAAGGGAGAGCAAGGGAAACCAGGACTGCCAGGGGAATCCACAGGAGATTCCAGAGGGAGCTGGAGGACTCCGAGGGTGCTGCAGAGTTTGGGCTGATCCTCTGAAAGAAAAGCTTCCCTGGGCTCCACATTAATCTCCAACAACTCAACAAAGCCTTGGCTTAAAGCAAACCCCAAACAGAGCCTAAATTCCCTCCCAAGGTTTTGAGAATTCCAAATTCTTTGGTGGAAAAGGCAGAGGGAGCAATGCAGGACGGAGGGATCCCTCCCTGGCCCACTGGCTTCCCAGCATTCCCAGGACCCACCAATTCTGTAATAATCCTTGTCCAGGTCTTTGCAGAAACCCTTCCCGTTGGCCACCTCCAGGGAATACTTGATCAGCAGCAGGACACTCATGACCTGGAGAACAAAGGAAAAACACAGTTCAGCGGCCTTGGGCCAAATTCCCAGCAGTGGATTTATCTCCAGGGAACATTGGACAGACGAATCTCCAAGTGAGCGGAACACAAAGGGTTTAAATCCCAGGAAATACTGAGACTAAAGTTATCACTTTATTCATATTTTGGGTTTAACTGCCAGCAGAAGCAGGATGGAGAAATGACAAAGTCAGTGAGTTTTGTTTCAATGGTTTTTATCCTGGCTTCATGTTTTGAAATTGCCTTTTGCTCCAGAGTTGAGGGGAAATGTAAGACCAATATTCCAAAGTGTAAAAAGAAACACAAAAAAGATTCAAGAACTCCCTGTAAGTGTATCTGTGCCACTCCATTGACAAAACTACCACTTTCCTTCTTTCATCGTTTGAGGAAAATCTCCAAATGTTCTTTTTTGTCATTCTGTCCTGAGCTGAGCAAGCTGGGAGACGGAGGGAGGTCCAGAGCTGTGGGCTCAGTCCTGGCCCTGAACTCCTGCACTCCCCCCGGGATGGTTAATAGTGAAAAATCCTCCTCTGAGCCCAGCTCAGGAGATCTCCATGGAATCACAGAGTCACAGAAAGGATGGAGCTTGCTGGGTTATTCCCTGTTGCCATCCTGGGAAAGCTCTGCAGGAAGGGGTTTGCACCCTGCACCAGGGGCTGAGCTGAGCAGAGCAGCCNCCACAGGAATAGTTCCATGGGAATGGCCCCATGGGAATGGTTCCATGGAAATGGCTCCATGTCCACGGGAATGGTTCCATGGGAANTTGCTCTAAGCCCCAGTGTCCAGCCTGGCCTGGGACACTGCCAGGGATCCAGGGGCAGCCACAGCAAATCTGTCTATCCCTGAGTGTCCCTGTCTGTCCCCATCCATCCCTGGGTGTCCCAGTCCATCCCTGTGTGTCCCCATCCATCCCTGGGTGTCCCAGTCCATCCCTGTGTGTCCCTGTCCATCCCTGGGTGTCCCTGTCCATCCCTGGGTGTCCCTGTCTATCCCTGGGTGTCCCTGTCTGTCCCTGTCCATGCCTGGGTGTCCCTGTCCATGCCTGGGTGTCCCAGTCCATCCCTGTCCATCCCTGAGTGTCCCTGTCTGTCCCTGTCCATCCCTGNCCACAGGAATGGCTCCATGGAAATGATTCCACGGAAATGGTTCCACAGGAATAATTCCATGGAAATGGCTCCATGGGAATGGCACCATGGAAATGTCTCCACAGGAATGGTTCCACGGGAATGGGTCCATGGGAATGATTCCATGGGAATGGCCCCATGGAAATGGCTCCATGGGAATGGGTCCATGGGAATGATTCCATGGGAATGGTTCCACAGGAATGGCTCCATGGGAAGGGCTCCGTGGCATGGAGGGGTGCTGGTGGCAATGTCCCACAGCCCACACATCCATGGGATTACTGTGGGTGGGATTTGTCCCCTCTGTCCATTGGGGAGTTCTTGGACACTTCAGTGTTTCCCTGGAAATGCCCAGAATGTGAAGGAAGTCAGGAGTGTGTGTGAGGCTGGGGAAAAGGGAGAGCAAGGGAAACCAGGACTGCCAGGGGAATCCACAGGAGATTCCAGAGGGAGCTGGAGGACTCCGAGGGTGCTGCAGAGTTTGGGCTGATCCTCTGAAAGAAAAGCTTCCCTGGGCTCCACATTAATCTCCAACAACTCAACAAAGCCTTGGCTTAAAGCAAACCCCAAACAGAGCCTAAATTCCCTCCCAAGGTTTTGAGAATTCCAAATTCTTTGGTGGAAAAGGCAGAGGGAGCAATGCAGGACGGAGGGATCCCTCCCTGGCCCACTGGCTTCCCAGCATTCCCAGGACCCACCAATTCTGTAATAATCCTTGTCCAGGTCTTTGCAGAAACCCTTCCCGTTGGCCACCTCCAGGGAATACTTGATCAGCAGCAGGACACTCATGACCTGGAGAACAAAGGAAAAACACAGTTCAGCGGCCTTGGGCCAAATTCCCAGCAGTGGATTTATCTCCAGGGAACATTGGACAGACGAATCTCCAAGTGAGCGGAACACAAAGGGTTTAAATCCCAGGAAATACTGAGACTAAAGTTATCACTTTATTCATATTTTGGGTTTAACTGCCAGCAGAAGCAGGATGGAGAAATGACAAAGTCAGTGAGTTTTGTTTCAATGGTTTTTATCCTGGCTTCATGTTTTGAAATTGCCTTTTGCTCCAGAGTTGAGGGGAAATGTAAGACCAATATTCCAAAGTGTAAAAAGAAACACAAAAAAGATTCAAGAACTCCCTGTAAGTGTATCTGTGCCACTCCATTGACAAAACTACCACTTTCCTTCTTTCATCGTTTGAGGAAAATCTCCAAATGTTCTTTTTTGTCATTCTGTCCTGAGCTGAGCAAGCTGGGAGACGGAGGGAGGTCCAGAGCTGTGGGCTCAGTCCTGGCCCTGAACTCCTGCACTCCCCCCGGGATGGTTAATAGTGAAAAATCCTCCTCTGAGCCCAGCTCAGGAGATCTCCATGGAATCACAGAGTCACAGAAAGGATGGAGCTTGCTGGGTTATTCCCTGTTGCCATCCTGGGAAAGCTCTGCAGGAAGGGGTTTGCACCCTGCACCAGGGGCTGAGCTGAGCAGAGCAGCCTCCAGCCCCGCCACGGGAATATTTGGGAATAACGCTCCATGGGAAACATGGGAATCATTGCCCACATTTGGAAGGGATTTGCCTGTGGGTTGGAAGGGATTGGAAAGCTCATCCCATCCCCCCCCTGCCACGGGCAGGGACACCTCCCACTGTCCCAGGGTGCTCTAAGCCCCAGTGTCCAGCCTGGCCTGGGACACTGCCAGGGATCCAGGGGCAGCCACAGCAAATCTGTCTATCCCTGAGTGTCCCTGTCTGTCCCCATCCATCCCTGGGTGTCCCAGTCCATCCCTGTGTGTCCCCATCCATCCCTGGGTGTCCCAGTCCATCCCTGTGTGTCCCTGTCCATCCCTGGGTGTCCCTGTCCATCCCTGTCCATCCCTGTCCATCCCCGTCCATCCCTGTCTGTCCCTGACCATCCCTGGGTGTCCCTGTCCATCCCTGTCCATCCCTGAGTGTCCCTGTCTGTCCCTGTCCATCCCTGGGCGTCCCTGTTCATCCCTGTCCATCCCTGTCTGTCCCTGACCATCCCTGGGTGTCCCTGGGTGTCCCTGGGCACAGGGAGGGTCAGAGCAGGGCCCAGGCTCTGCTCCAGGGCCGGGCAGTGGCACCAGAGGAACGGGCAGGGACTGAGCCCAGGAATTGCCCCTGCACAGGAGGCAGAACTTCTGCCCTGGGCAGTGCCTGGAGAGGGGCTGGAGTCTCCTCCCTGGGACATTCCAGAGCCCTTTGGCCACAATCCTGTGCCCTGAGCTTTGGGGTGGCCCTGCTGGGGTGGCACCAGTGACCCACTGGGGTCCCTGAGCTGCCCCTCTCGGTGACCCCAAGCCCTCTGGCCCCGCAGCGATGCAGAAACCAGGCCCTTTCAGCCACCCACATCCGCCCCAGCTCGGGCAGAGCTGGAACAACTTTTGCACCAGAGCTGCAGCAACCTTTCCCCTCCCCCAGCCGCGCTCCGAGCAGCGCCCTGGGCCAGGGGGAAGCGGCACCGCCGAGCTCCGGGCTCCTATGTGCAAACTGGGGGTGCTGGGAGCAGCACAAACCCCGCTGCTGCAGGGCTGGGCAGCCAGCAGGGAACGGCTCTGTGTTCCCAGAGGGATCCGCACAGGGTTCGGGCAGTGGGGATGCCCAGCCGGGGCTGCTGAGCTGCCCTGCAAAGGAGCCCTGGGAGGGAAGGTTCTGCATTACCGCAGAACGGGGGAAGCAAGGCTGGGAGGGGGCAGGAGCTGAGCACAGCCCCTCCCTCTGCCTCCGTGTCTGCTGCAGAAGACCTTGGAAGTCTTTGAAACCAAACTGATGGACTTTCTGAGCCCCCAGCTGCAGCTTGCAGAGGAGCTGTGACACTCCCAGAGCCAGCACCCACCAAGCCACCCTGGGCTGCAGAGCGAACGGGGAGTCCCTGTCCCACCCTGGCCCTCTGAATTTAAAATTCTGTCCCGACGCTGAATGAGAAGGAAGGATGTGTCAGGTTTTCCCTGGGCCTGTCTGGTACCAGCTTGTTCAAGAACCACTCTGCTGTCGTCCCTTTCTTCCTTGAAATAAATGAACGTGGCAATTTGCTCACGAGCTGGCAGGGAGAGGAGGAATATCCAGCTCTCATTACATGAGGACACGACAAAGTTAACACCAGTTCAGCTCCATGGAGCAGCATTTCAGCTCCCAGGGCAGCTCTGAACTCTGTCAAGGATGAAATTGCATCGATCCAAAGTATCTTTACAGCTGCCGGAGCCCCTTGGGGGGGGCGGGATCTCTTACTGAAAACACACGGAGAGCACACCCGACTGCGAGGTGGCTGAGAGCTTTTGTGTTCAAGCTCCCAAAGAGGATTTGCTTCCCTTATTTCTGCTGTTGGTCCATCCCCTCAATTGCCAGTGTGGGAAACATGGGCAGAAATGGCTTTTTCAGGTTTCACTTAAAAGGAAGCCTGAGCAAAACGGATGAGCTGGGCCCTAAATACCAGTTTTGTTCTGAAAGATGAGTGGGTGAGAGCAGGACAGCAAATCCCAAATTCCCCCATCCCATCCAGCAGATCCAGAGGCTGAGGTTCAGCCTGAGGAACCCTCTCTGACATCTGTCAGAGAAACAGGAGGCCCTGGTTTCCTTGCTGGTGTGGAAATGAGCCACGCAGCCCGAAGCAAGTGCAGTCACACAAGATAAGGGCACGGCAGGAAACCCCAGCCCAGCCTGAGAGATTCAGGAGGCTTTCAAGGCAAAAGCCGGTTTAAAATTTTCCATTTTGTGTAGAAAGGAAGAAGCACTGAGCTGTGAGCAGGCAGAGACCTCCAGGCCAGCGCCAGGACACTTCCAGCAGCTGCCTTTGGCACACTGGATTTGGCACCTCCCTTATTCCTGCAGGGAATGCACATCCAAGGGATGGCCCCTCTGCAGAGGGGCGTTTAGGGAGGAAGGCAGAGCAGGGTGGATGTGGTGCCTGCCCTGCACGCCTTGCTCAGCTACTCCCGCTGCAGAGCCACCCTTCAGCTCCAGCAGAAACCAAAAACTTCTCATTTCAGACCAAAAAATACCCAGTTCCCTTTCTCGCAGCAGGAGAAAGGCAGGTTTAAAATAGGAGATTTCACTTCCAGCTACTCAATTCACTGCCAATTCCCAGCCCCTCCTCTGTTACCTCCTACACCTGGATCTCTTGGAGGAGTCCCCTCATCTTGTTGCTGCCTTGGTGGGAAAGGAGCTTCACATTTGTGGGTGAAAGAAATTTGAATTGCCAGGAAATGAGCGGCTGGAGCTGGGCCAGGGCAGGCTCAGGCTGGAGATGAGGGAAAGGTTCTTCCCCCAGAGGGTGCTGGGCACTGCCCAGGCTCCCCAGGGAATGGGCACGGCCCCGAGGCTGCCAGAGCTCCAGGAGCCTTTGGACAGCGCTGCCAGGGATGCCCAGGCTGGGATTGCTGGGGGGTCTGGGCAGGGTCAGGGGCTGGGCTGGATCAACCTCTTGGACCCCTTTCCACTGAGGATCTTCTGTGATTCTGTGACCTTGCCAATCTCAGCTATAGGATCCTGGAATAGTTTGGGTTAGAAAGGGATCTTAAATCCCACCCAGTGCCACCCCTGCCATGGACAGGGACACCTCCCACTGTCCCAGGCTGCTCCAAGTCCCATCCAGCCTTGGACAAAGCTCCCAGGGATGCACAGGGTGAGATTGTTGAGGAGTCTGGGCAAGGACAGGAGCTGGGCTGATGATCCTGTGGATCCCTTCCCACTCAGCGCATTCCCAGATTCTAAGATAATCTGAAGCAATGCCGGACTGAGCTAAATCCAGTCATTAAATCAAGGGCTATAAATTGGGGTTGTCTTGGAGGCAGAACGTGCCAGACGCAGCCCCCGTTCCCTGGGGATGGTCCTGCTGCAGCTGCTCCGGGGTTAAACTGCTCCCGGAGGTCGTGCTGCGCCTTGGTTTTCCTGAATTATCTGCAGCCTGACTGATCTGGGAGTGATTTATCTGCGTGCACACAGCCCTGGGGTGAGGCTGCTCCTCCTGCTTCCCAACAGGGGATCCTGCAAGGGGAGCCGTGGGGAACAGGGGGCACCAGGGACAGGGGGCACCGGGGACAGGGGACAGGGACAGGGGACACTGGGAACAGGGGGCACTGGGGAGAAGGGACAGGGGGACACTGGGGACAGGGGGCACTGGGGACAGGG